>CAJQZJ010004888.1:1619443-1631137 GCA_907164525.1 Lophiomys imhausi | reverse complement strand
CTTTCTTTCTTTCTTTCTTTCTTTCTTTCTTTCTTTCTTTCTTTCTTCCGTCTGTCTGTCTGTCTATCTGTCTGTCTGTCTGTCTGTCTGTCTTTCTTTTAGGTTTTTTTTTGAGACAGGGTGTCTCTGTGTATCCTTGACTGTCCTGGACTCAGTGTGTAGACCAGGTTGGCCTTGAACTCACAGACATCCGCCTGCCTCTGCCTCCCGAGTGCTGGGATTAAAGGCGTGTGCCACCATTCCTGGCACCATAACAGTTTTCAATCAGGCATATGAACATCACTGGACATGCATTACGTATTTCACCTATCTTTCCTATTTGAGTCAACGCAGGATATTTGTGAGAGGATTGAGCTGTCAGTTGTATAGCAGTTTCTTTAGATGGACTGCATGCTCCTCAGGTAGCATGGTAGTAGTGTAAAGACGAGGGACTGCTTAGCAGGAAATCATTCAGCCTTTGGAAGTACTGCGCATCCTGCTTGCCTTTGTTTTCTCTGACAGCATTTGCTTGTATATATTTCCTCATTTATCTCCTGTGAGTTTCATTAGCTTCAGTAGTGTAGTTCTTAAGCCCAAGTTCTTTGTCTCATCAGATTCTTACACATCAACCTCCTGGTTGTGACTTTCTCTTCTACCATTTGCTGGTCGTCTAGCCTGTTTTTGATTGCTGTCTACCTAGAAATTCTTCTATTTGATACTAGTAAACCTTTTTACTTTTCTAGTCAACAATGGCTTTACTTATCACACAGCACAGGTGAGGTATGCACCAGGTTCGTAAAGACTAGATAAATTGTACTCATTCGGTCACTGGTACAATTAATGTTTGAAATTAAGATTGTTGGAGAATGCTCATATGTAAGTTGCTATTTGAGATTTTTGTCTTTGCAGGTAGCATATATAAGTAGTAATTTAGGAAATATGCACTGAAACATTCCAGCTTTTATAATAGCTGTTCTTTATCTTTGCAGGGATTTGTGGAACTGACTATATTTCCTACAGTTGTAAATTTGAATAGAATCAAGTTGAATAGTAAACAGTGTAGAATATACCGAGTCAGGATCAATGACTTGGAAGCTGCTTTTATTTATAATGATCCAACCTTAGAAGTTTGTCACAGTGAATCAAAACAGTAAGTTATACATGTTTAGAAGCTGATGTTTTTAAGCCATTCTGTCATTGTTTTTAGAGATTGGATAATGTTTTTCAAAAAAATTTCCGTTATTATTATTAATATAGGCCTGTATATTGTGTAATTTCTGTTGCTTTTACTGTCCTGCAAAGTTTGCTCAAGGATTTCCCCACCTTTGTCTAACATCATAAGATATTAAATTCCTCTTCATCATACTATAGCTTTTAAGAAGTATTGTCTGGGAATTTTCAGTACATGCGCTTTGGTAAATTATCTTAACCATGTTTCTGTTTTAGTGTTTTCATAAATGTTTGCTTCATAAGTACAAGAAATTGTTTCAGTGAATTGGATGGTCACCATCATCTTCAGACCAGAAACACTTTAAATGTTTTCACTATTTTAAGTCTATTAAATGTTGTCACTATTTTAAAGTATCTTTTGAAATACTGTATCCACTGTCAACTATATTTGAGGGCATTTTTAAAAAGCCTTGATAACACTAGGTCGTATTATTTCTGTGATTCTTGGTGCTTTGTAGTGGGATGCCAGACTCAGTTGTAGACTCTTCAGTCAGGATGGTATTTTAACTAGCCTAGGATGTGTCATAATGCTTTAAAGCAGCAATTCTCAAAGTGTGCTCGCAGAGAAGCAACATCAGTATCATCTAGGAACTTTTTAGATTTGCAGATCTCAAGTATTAATCCAAACCTACTGAATCAGGCAGGATAGACTCCCACAAGTTGTGCTTAGGAAGCCTGGTTGATTCTGAAATGGTCTGAAGCTTTGCACTGATATTAGAAAAGTAGTGCTTTTGGGATTCCAGAGTTAATGAAGGATGTTAACACAACAATCACTTTAATAGTTCTTTTTAGCTCTTGTTTTTCTTTCTTTCTTTCTTTCTTTCTTTCTTTCTTTCTTTCTTTCTCTCTCTCTCTCTTTCTTTCTTTCTTCCTTCTGTCCTTCCTTCCTTCCTTCCTTCCTTTCCTTTCCTTTCTCCTTTCTTTCTCCTTTCTTTTTTCCTTTCCTTCCATTTTTCCTGTCTTGAGCCCAAGCTGTCCTTGAACTCACAGAGCTCTTCTGCCTCTGCCTCCAGATTGCTGGGATCAAAGGTGTGCTCCACCATGTCCATTATGTTAATAGTTTTTTTTTTTTCTTTTCGAGACAGGGCTTCTCTGTGTATTAACCCTGGCTGTCCTGGACTCACTCTGTAGACCAGGCTGGTGTTGAACTCACAGATATCCACTTGCCTCTGCCTCCCAAGTGCTGAGATTAAAGGTGTGCCCCACCACACACAGCTACGTTTATAATTCTTAACATGGTGAACAGCATCAGGATCAGTTAACTTGGCTAAAGATAGTATTCTTACAAATGTGTAAGAAGAATAGTACTTATAAATAATTGATGACCACTGATATCTAGAAAGATCTTGGTGAACTATGTGGCTTATTTTTGTTACAAGTGGCTTTTTGTCTCCCTAGGAGAAACCTCAATTATTTTTCCAATGCGTACGCAGCTGCGGTTAGTGCTGTTGATCCTGATGCGGGGAATGGAGAACTCTGTATTAAGGTTCCGTCAGAGCTCTGGAAGCATGTGGACGGTAAAGCACCAGGAATGTATTACTATACAATAAAATAAATCCTGTTAGATTTAGAGACTAGAAGTTAATGATGCCTTAACAGTAAACTAACCACTGGAAATGTACAAAAAGAGCTGGAAAATTCTTTCCTTCTTTAGGGTCCTGGAGTGATAGGAATATTCCAGCCAGAGGCTGTTACACAATTAACTGGTTTTAGTTTGTGTAGTGCTAGGAACTTTCTTTGTAGATGCTTGGCAAGTTCTCTGTCATTAGGTGTTGCCACTAGCTCCTTTTAACTGTTGTTTTTTTTTAACCTGCCTGTCCTGGAGCTCACTGTATAGAGCAGGCTGGCCTCCAACTCAGAGATCCATCTGCATTTGCCTCCTGAGTTCTAGGACCAAAGGCATGTGCCACCACACCCAGCTCTTTTATTTTTATTTTTTAATGAAAGGAACTTTTAAAATCATGTGGATAGAGCACGTATTAGGCAGGGTCAGATCCATTTGGAATAGTAGCATTTTTGCAGCATTAATGGTTCTAGTTCCTCCTTGCTACAGAAGAGTGTTCTCAAGTTCTGAAATGTAGGTCCACTGAGCAGGGACTAGCACGTGGCTTCTTGCCACAAGTCCTACATATTTTTTCCTTTCTGAGTCTTCATAGTCCTTTCTTTAAATATTCAGCCATTACAATTACTGTTTGAAAACTTCCGTCTTTATTTAGTCTTATAAAAATCAAGGAAAGAAGAAAGAAAATACTTTGTTTTGGCTTTGTTTTCAGTATGTTTGGGAGCAGATGACAAAATAGTGTTGTTACTCAGTTTAGGGCACGTGCAGAACTTACAGCATGTCCATGCACTTGTAATACCAAGGGGAAGTAAAAATAACTACTTCTAACCTAATGCTAACAAGGCTTTTATAACTATACAGACATAAAATATAATTTAAGGATGTAATAGATGACGCACTTTTGTCAGTAATCCTCCTCACCTTACTTCTCTTCCTTTACTTTCCAAAGTCAAATAGAGTTAACAATTTGGGAGAAAATATAAAAGGAGAAAAACTTGAAAAGCAGAGTCACAATTGGCTTTGACAGGCCTTAAAGTGTCTATATGAGGTTTATGAAATTTTACGTGGAAATTACACGTTGTCAGAAATGTTGAGAAGAGGAGGGCTGGAGAGATGGCTCAGTGGTTAAGAAATATTGAGAAGAGAATATGCTGTGATCGGCTCTGGGCTTTGTGAGAGGCTGCAAGCAGCAGTTGATAGGTGGGGGCGTGCTATCAGCATCTAAGTGGAAGTGTCTAAAAGCCTATGCAGTGCCAAGTGGTACCATGCCTTTGCTTTTATGTGGTGGGATCTGATCCCAGGTCTCTAGCATCTAGGCCAATGCCCTACTACTAGAGTTACATCCCGAGCAGCTTTACGGTTTCCTAATATAATGCTCAGGCTGTGGTTCTCAGTGTAATATCTTCATTATGTTGGTTACTGTTCCTTATTTATGTGTCAGTGAATGTATTTGTTTATTTATTGCAGAATTAAAAGTCCTGAAGATACATATTAATTTTTCTTTGGATCAGCCAAAAGGAGGTCTTCATTTTGTGGTACCCAGTGTAGAGGGGAGTATGGCAGAGAGAGGTGCTCATGTCTTCTCTTGTGGGTATCAGAATTCTACAAGGTAGATTATAAATTCATACATTTGAATTATGTTTGCAGTTGCATTTTATGTATTGAATATGCAGTGTATTCATTTAGAATGGCAGGGGTAAGCTTGATCTCTACACCCCCTAATCTCCTGAAGCATGCTTCTCACACTGGTCATTTTTTTCTTCATCTTTTCCTTTAGGGAATAGTTTTGAAATCATCTATTAGCTTGATTTGTTTAACTTTATAGTGAAGTTCAGCATGCATACTGAAAACTGTACAACATTTAAATGCAAAAAGATAGTAACTTGTCACAAGTGAACAAACCTATTGAGCTCACACTCAGATCAACACAGATAGCATCAAGGTTTGGCAGAGTCTCCTCTGCTTCCCGTCAGCATTCCCACCTGGCGTTCTATCTAGTTACTCTGCTCCTGAAATACTGTACATCTTGCTTGTTTTGAACTTTAAGTAAATGGACTCATTCATGCATTGTGCTCTTTGTAGCTAGCTTTTTGTTGTTGCTTAACATCCATAGGTTTACATAAAGACCAACATCCTTATGTGAAATTGTAATCCATTCATTCTCATGCTCTGTAGTTAACTGCATGCTATTGAAATATTTTATAATGTGAGTACTTTTTTGGATTATTCTTTTAAATCAAAGATTGTGTTCTGAATTGTTTATGTTTTGGTGCCATGTACTGATTCTATATGATTTGAGGTTTTAAGTGTAAATGTAATCTGTACTGTTAATCTGTTTGTAGATTTTGGTTCCCGTGTGTTGATTCATACTCTGAGCTGTGTACCTGGAAATTAGAATTCACAGTAGATGCTGCAATGGTAGCTGTGTCCAATGGAGATTTGGTGGAGACAGTGTACACCCATGATATGAGAAAGAAGACCTTCCATTATATGCTTGCTATTCCTACAGCAGCATCCAATATCTCCTTGGCCATTGGGCCTTTTGAGATACTTGTAGATCCATATATGCATGAGGTAAGTCATTTCATTCATCTTGTTCTCTGTACTTTTACTACAGTGGGAAAAGGAAAGCATAAATAAAGAGTGTTACCTTTAGCTGTCAAGACTATCACTAGAAAGAAAACGTTTCACAGCACATTTATTTGGAGAAGAAACATTTTGACAAGTTCGCTGACCAGGATTCTAACCATACCTCAGTATGCTGAAGTGAGAATAAATCTTACTGTTTATTACTTTTTTTCTTTAAAAATAAGGTCTCTCTGTGTAGCATAGACTGGCCTTGAAGTCATGTGCTCCATTGTACCGCGCCTGCGCTTTAATTTCCAAACTGCAGTTTTTCAGCTTCCAGAGATGGGTCTTAGATGAAATTAGTGATAACAGTTACTTTTAGAAACCAACTTACACCCTAGCCAGGGTGTACTTGGATTTTTTTTTTTTTTTAGTGTTAAGCACTATATTAGAAAAAAGAAGTTTCATATATTTAAAATAGTTTGCTTATATTTACATATATTTCTCTGATCATAACATATTTCCTGCTAGCTTTGACTCCATTTCTGGTGTCTACTTTTCTAATTTCAAACTATTTTAGGTTTATCTTGTGTTTTTCTTTGACAGTCTCGCTGTGTAGTCCAGGCTTTCCTCAAACTCATGAAGTTCTTCCTGCTTCACCTTTCTGAGCACTGAGTCATGCACCGCTGTACCTGACTTTTATCTGTCAAACTCGCCTACCGTGAAATGATGGACTATGATATCATCCGGGTGAAACATTAGGAGGTTGATGCTTGTTTTGAGACAGTCTCCTTACCTCTCTAAAGGCGGTGGGAACGGGGAGAATGGAGCCGATGAATGAGGACTTAAGTCTCCTGTAATAGCCAACTTTATTTAGATCATCAGGCAGCTTAGTCCCTGAGGGTTAAGTACAATCACGCCAGTAAAGTGTGCAATTACAGCGGCAAGCCGCACATGGGCGGCAAGCCGTTTGTGAGTGCATGTGGCAAAAACATGTTTCTCCCTAAAGGCGGGAGACAACAATAGCCAGTTGTATTGAATAATCTAAAGCCAATTCACTGCCGTCCGCTGCTATACCTTGGAAGGGGCTTGCTACACCTGGGAAGGGCACAAAAACATATTCCAAGAACCACTCCATGTTTTTGAAGAAACTAATCAGGGTCACAAGAACTCTTGTCTTGTTTTCTTGGCAGTTTTCTCACAAGCACTCAAAATTCTCACATGAATCTATTCTTGGAACATGAAGTGCTGGGATTACAGATGTACACTACCATGCCTGGCTTCTTCATTCCTTTGTGGTAGAATCGTTTCATAAGACAGTCTGTGATACTTGTTTTGAATTTAGCTTCACATGAAAATGATTATGAGTATTTTTATTGTGAATATTTTGTACCTCCTCACTACCAGTATGTCTCACCTGCATGCAGCTCAGCAGTACGAGGTCTGTAACTGAACTGTTAGAGGATGACTAGAGTGACTGTTCTTGGTATGCAGATAGTTCTGATCAGCATTAACTAGTTTATGCTGAGGTCACTGTGTAGCCCAGGATAACTTCAGCCTCTCAAGAGTTAGAGTTACTGTTTTGAGTCACCACATCAGGCAACATAAACTATTAATTTCTAGATTCAGTTTAGTGCTACTTGCCTAGCATGTGAAAAGCCTTGGGTTCAGTCTTCAACATTGTACTCACACAAAAATTACTAAAATACCATTATAAAATATGCACTATTCACTAGGTTTAGACACTTGGGAGATTATGCTAAGCCTTAAAATTTAATTCTTTCTTGTTTATGCATAAGAGAAAAAATTGAATTTGGAACCAGTTTTATTTCCATTGTGTGTAAGCTTTTAATATAATCCATTTTAAATTTAAGTTTTTAGTACAATGAACATTTTGTAAACCTGATCTGAGAAGCCCACTAATTGTGCAACAGCTATTTTCAACATATAAAATTTATTAAAAACTAAATATGTCTCTTTTTTGAGTTGATTGTTCTTTTATTTTCAGGTTACTCATTTTTGTTTGCCTCAACTTCTTCCATTACTCAAACATACCACATCATACCTTCATGAAGTTTTTGAATTTTATGAAGAAATATTGACTTGTCGCTATCCATACTCCTGTTTTAAGACTGTCTTCATTGATGAGGCTTATGTTGAAGTGGCTGCTTATGCTTCTATGAGCATTTTTAGGTTAGTGTCTCTTCAAATGGAAAATGGCTGTTAGAGTAATGATAAAAGGAAAAGCTGTTGACTGCTTAGTTTTAAGATTGGTTTTGAACTTCAGGTATGATTGAGTTTATAGATAATCTAGTATTTTAAAAATGTTACAGTGTAGGCTCTTACATAAGGAAGTAACACATCATAGTGCCTTCCTCCATAATTAGCATTCACATTTCCATTTCTGGTTTAATTCATAGTGTTTGTGAATGTTTAACGTACACATTGTATCAGTAATTAGTATGCCTTTTTGGTAGCACTATAAAAATGTGCCAGTATCATCAATTTGTCAAAATACCATTTTTCCCTTTGTTTTATTTCTAATTTAATTTATTTAAATTTTTGGTTTTTGGAAGAGTTTCTCTGTGTAACAGAGCCCTGCCTGTCCTGGACTCTCTTTGTAGACCAGGCTGGCCTCGAACTCATAGAGATCCACCTGCCTCTGCTTCTCTTTGTTTTAGCCCTCCTCTTCTGCCCTTTTTTTTTTTTTTGGGAAAAAAATTTATAAGTTTTATATGTCAGGGCAGTTGTTTTACTTCCCTGTCTCTAAAAGTTCTCATGTGGGATGTGGGATTCTAATACTATGCATTCTTCAGAACACAGTTGGAAAAACTGAATGGAGTAATGTATTTAGAAGTAAATAACAGACTACCAAAATGTAATAGATACCAGGAAAAGGGTTTGTGACTTTTGTTACTGGTTTTCTAGTTTCTGGAGAGTGTCACCTCACTGTGTTTCAGGCTACCCCAGACTGCATGCTGGCTTATTGGAGTGTGCCTCTGCATCCAGCCTGGGAAAAGATTTTTGAAATTAAGTAACCCCATTGTATCAGGATTCATTTCTGATTAACACCTACTTTCTTCCTCACTCCCCAAAATAGTGATTTATATTTTTTATAAAAATCAGTACAAAACACTGTGTTCCTTGCTTTAGGCAGATTGTGAATTTCAGATAAATTTTAAAAAGACTAGAATACTTTTGAGAAGAATACTCTTCATTTCTTTCCTTCTGTATTGAACTTGCAACTAAACTATATTGTCTAGGAGTAGGATAGTGTGTTCTGACTGACTGCCTGTGCATCCCACGGTCCCAATGCTTCCATGTCTTTGGCTTTCAGCACAAACCTTCTGCATAGTGCCATGATTATCGACGAGACGCCGCTGACCAGACGGTGCCTCGCGCAGTCCTTAGCACAGCAGTTCTTCGGCTGTTTCATATCCAGGATGTCCTGGTGAGTCATTTCAGAGTTACAGACTGAGCCAAAGGGTCAGGAGAGCTGGCCTTTCCCTCCCCCCTCCCCCCTCCCCTTGTTCTTTGACAGTCTCTTGTGGCCCATGTTGTCCTCAAACTGATGATGTAGCCAAGTCGGCCCTTGAACTGTTGAGGCTCCCGCCTCCACCTCCCAAGGGAATTACTGGTGTGTACCATCATGCTTCTCTCTTATTTTCCTTTTCATTTCCTGCATTATAAGCTTACTGTTTGAATGTTGCCCATAATTTATAAATGGTGGAGTTATTTTGACAGACTGTCTGAAAAAAGAAAACAGTAAAATTTTATCTTTTTCTTTATTTTGTTTTTAAATCAGTATAATTAGCAGGGCATGGTGGCACACGCCTTTAACTTCAACACTCAGTGGGTGGATCTCTGTGAGTTTAAGGCCATTCTGATCTATGTAGAAGGTTAAGATGAAGTCCCACTACATGATGAGACCCTATTTCAAAAAAGCAAAACAACAGAGTTACATATATAATTTACCATAAAAAAGAATTCTGAAAAATGTCCTAGCTGTATAGAATGCAGATTTGGATATATAGAAAATTAATTAAGATTCTAATGTCAGTATTCAAATATGGAGAGGTGGTTGAAATGATTTTTAAAGTAGAGTAATTATCTTCATCAGTAGTGATAATGGTGTAGGAATTTGTCTTTTTAGTTTACACTTTTGCCAGTTATCTAGAAAGCAGAGAAGGGGAAGCACATTTGGAGCTGGGTGCAGTTCAGAGGTACAATGATTTGTTATAGGTGCTAGGCCCCCAGTTGGATCCCCCACACTGAAAAAAGAGATGGTCCTTATTTTCATTATTGTCTGTTTTTTGAGATACACCGTATCTCAAAAGATACATGTATCTCTGCCTGGCTTAGAATTTACAATGTAGACCACATTGGCCTCAAACTCTCAGACATCTGCCTGTTTATTAGTGCTAGGATTACAGATGGAAGACTGTAATCTGCTTGGCTGCTTGAATTAATTTAAAGCTTTGTACAAAACTTCCTTGGGATTGTATTTCTTTTTTTTCTTTTTTGGCTTTTTGAGATAGGGTTTCTTTGTGTAGCCATGGCTATCTTGGACTCACTTTGTAGACCAGGCTGACCTTGAATTTACGAAGATCCGCCTGCCTCTGCCTCCCAAGTGCTGGGATTAAAGGCATGCGCCACCACACCTGGCCTATATTTCATTTATATTTTGATAATGTATGATTCCACTTATTTTTTTTAATTTAGTGTTACTGTTGTATGTGTATGATGGATATATGTCAGTAAATGAGTGGTTGGTACCAATTGCCTTTTCTCTGGAAAAAGTACAAACACTAAACAATTCAACTTAAAGATACTGTAAAACCTCGGTTATGAGAATTATGCCTACGTGTCACAATAAAGAATGTGGGGTTGAAGTTTCCAGTAACTCAGGGCCTTGCACACACTAGGTAAGCAGTCTGTCACTGAGATATATTCCCAGTCCAAGAATGTGGATTTTGTTTTGATCATTTGAGATAGCATCTTACCCAGACTAAGATGTTCTTGAACTCAGGAATAACTTTGAATTCTTGACTATTCTGCCTCTGCCTCCAAGTGCAAGGAATGTGCCAGCACACCTAGCGAATGTGAACTTTTGAATTAAGTAGTCCTAACTGTGGACAGACTGTCCTAACAGTGGTGTGGAGAGAAGCAGCACTATCAGAGGGAGTACATTGCTAAATTCAACTTTAGAGGACACAGTGAAGCATTGTGGGCTTTTGATGGTCTTCTGTATGAAAGATCAAGCCCAGGACTCCAGGCATGCTGGGAAATCACTATCCCAGCCCATAGAGACACAAGCTCCATCCAAAAAAGTTCCTGCCAGGGGATTTATACACTCAGCACTAGGGGGCTGTCTTCATTTCAGAAGAAGACAGTTGACCAGTGTGTCAGCCTGGTAATAAGCATTTGATTTTAAGCAGTCTTAAAAGTAGAGATCCAGTCAGATGTGAAGAAGGATGGATGGGCAGCTCAGCCCAAAGCATTTGGGGACTGATAGTATGTTAACAACCGGCATGCCCCTTAAAACAGCAGGTGGCACACATCACACTGGTTCTATTAGTCTCTTTGACCTGCTTGGACAGGCTTTAGTGATTAAAAGTTTTACTGACTTTTCCTTAGGTCTGATGAGTGGGTGCTGAAGGGAATTTCAGGCTATATTTATGGACTCTGGATGAAAAAAACTTTTGGTGTTAACGAGTACCGCCATTGGATTAAAGAGGTAAACAAGAGCTAGATGTTTTCCACCTGTAAGTAACATATGCTAGTGTTTTCCTGATTTATTTTATTCCACTTACTCATTTATTTTGTGTGCTGGGGGCAGTGCACACACTAGGGTGCATGTGTGGTAGGAAGACAGTTTACTGAGTTCTCTCTCTTTACACTGTGAATCCTGGAAATGAAGCTCAGGTGCTCAGACTTTTTGGGAAACTCTTTTACCCACTGAGCCATCTCGCTACCCCTCTTCTCTATTTTACTGATTTTAAAGTACTTTTAAAATATCATTTGAAAAATATCTTAACTTTTCAATAAAGTGAAAATTATATCACCAGAAAAAATAAGGAATATAATTGTGCTTCCTGTGTTTGTTTCCAAGTCTTTTTGTTTGTTTTGTTTTCGAGACAGGGTTTCTCTGTGTAGCCCTGCCTTTCCTGGACTGGCCTTGTAGACCAGGCTAGCTTCAAACTCACAGAGATCCACCTGCCTCTGCATCCCAAGTGCTGGGATTAAAGGCGTGCGCCACCATGCCCACCACTGTTTCCAAACCTTTCAACTGGGGAGGATGATATAGAGGCAGGGTGTGTCCACTGGGGATAGTGGGATATCACCCATGCAGGGTG
>CAJQZJ010004888.1:1589025-1619433 GCA_907164525.1 Lophiomys imhausi | reverse complement strand
CCATGCAGGGTGTGTCCACTGGGGATAGTGGGATATCACCCATGCAGTGGGAGTGGTGCTTTCCACACAGTAGCTACTTATATGTCAGGTATCCTTCCTTCAATATCCACCCAATGTCCTCTGTCATTGACACACATTTTCCTATTATTTAAAGATGAAGGCAACAAAATAAAAAGCATTTTTATATGTATTTCTCATCATGCACATAGATACTTTAATGGTACACTTAGATTTGAGTCGATCCTTAAATTCATTGTTTTCAGGTAGAAAAATCCCTACCTTACTATCTGTTAGATTAGCATTCTGTCCACAGAGGTCACACACTTGACACTGGTAGAACCCATTCTTCATTTTACAGGAAGGAAATAACGTGCCGCTTACAGTGTAATAAAGTAGTACTGACTGTCTTTTACTTTCCCACTTTACATGTGAAGTAAGCAAGGCACACAGAGGTTGAATGATTTAGTAAAGCCCTGGCTAGACAACTGTGTCGCTGGGATCCAGTTAGCTTTTGGTGCTGTTTACCACATTTCCCTTCTGTCTATTGGGTAAACCATTCATGAACGGTCAACATAGTTACATTGCCTCTTTTTTTTTTTAACTTAAATGGGTAATACATGTTACAGAAGAACAGAGGAGTTCTAAATTGATTGACTGTTAACGTAGTTCAATCTCTCTTCTTTTTAATTGCTGTAGTCCTCGGATGTAAACTACTGAGAGAGAATAAGTCAGAGAGGCTGAGAAGAACCATAAGGAGAAGTTACTGACCTGCTGCAAGCCCCGAAGTCACAAAATAGAGTTTCTCATGTTAGCATTCAGCCAGCTTGTGTAGCTTGTTCTGTGTATAAAAACATGAACTATTCTCCAGATATAGTTTGCCTACCTTACATTTACATCTGATTCCAGGAAAGAAAATTTGTGGTCTAGTACCAAAGATTGTTGCATGAATAAGTATTCACTGACTCTTCCTTTTGTATCTTTTGTAGGAGCTAGATAAAATAGTGGCCTATGAACTGAAAACTGGGGGAGTTTTACTGCATCCCATATTTGGTGGTGGAAAAGAAAAGGATAAGTATGTTATTGTTCTGAGGTGATATTGCAGACCTCATTTTATGGGCTGTGTCTTAGAGGATCACGTGTTTCTTGAGGCCGAGTAAGGCCAGAACCATAATGATAGTGTGACACCACAGACTGGCAGTGAACCATAATGATAGTGTGACACCACAGACTGGCAGTGAACCATAATGATAGTGTGACACCACAGACTGGCAGTGTTGTCAGTTCCCCTCATTGTGTTTCTGCTGTGTCACGTAAGATGGTGGTAAATGAATTTAAACCTAGACATGTAAGGCTTTCTGTTTGACATGCTAAGGTTACTAATTCATCTTCAGTATACTAGTCGTGTTAAAACTTAGAATCTGTGAAAGTAGTTCTTTTGCTTTTTGTGATGGGTAATCTTAATTGTCAACCTGATGCAGTTGAGAAATCCCAGGGATTAGGAAAGAACACTAAGTCTGTGTGCAGATGTTTGCAGGAGGACCACGCAGACAAGAAGCCCCTGGAGTGTGGGTGTGCTGCCCTGTAGCTGCAGGAGGCACAGGGCTAGATGAAAGAGAGTAGCAACTCTGCAAGAGTTTTCTTTCTGCTTCCTGGCTTCCATGAGACAGTAGCTGTGTTCGGCCATGTCCTTCCCACAAAGATGGGCTCAAACTGAGCCGCAGTAAATCCCTCCACTTCTTGGTCATTTTGCTCAGGTTCTTGTTACAGACAAAAAGTTTGCCACAGAAAATTTATACCAGAGGTAAAGCTGTTACTGCCTCTAAACTAAACCATTAAGCCTTTGGAATTGAGTTTTGAAAGGAATTTGGAACAGTTTGTAGATGTGGGCTTCAGTATCTCTACACTGCTGTAAGTTTAGCAGACAGTTCTGTTGAGAGCCCAGAAGGCCAATTGTTGCCAAGAGAAATGTGGACAGTGAAGACCAACTCAGGAAGTTTATGATATGACTAAGAACTCTACCAGGAATTGGGCTAGAGGCCATGTGTGTCAAATTATAGCAAAGAGCAGGCCTACATTTGTCTATCCTGAGATTTCTTTTTTTAGTTTTAACATTCAATAACCTTTTATTCTTCAAAAATTCAGATATGTTCAGCAGAGTACCAAAAAGATGAGAGTTGAATAAAATGCATACACTATTGTTGATTCTTAAAATAGAGATTATTTCTGCTAAGAATGGTATAGATATGAATTTGAGGGTTTTTTTTTGAATAGGGATAGTTTCAAATAAGAGAATGTGTATGAATAACCCCAACATCAATGCTTTATTTTCTAATGAAGAATTCATTTTGTAATAAAATAGCCACTATGACTATAAGTTCATTATTATCTGTGTTAGTTACCTTTCTGGTTTTGATAAAAACAGCTGAAAGAATCGAGTTAAAGAGGAAAACTTTCAAGGTAGGCCATTTTGTAAGCTTTGGTATGAATTTTTCTGGCTGCTTTGAGACAGATTTTCTGTGAAAATTGTGAGCAAAAACCTTAACGTTGCCCAGAAAAGAAACACATAGAGTCAAGGCCAAGGGAGGTGGCAGCTGAAGAGATTAAGACCATTAAAAGAAGCAATGTACTTTGCCCTGGGACAATAGAAAAGGACCCATCTCAGGAAGTACCTGTACCTCATCCATCATGGGTGTAAGGAAAAAGATTATATATAATTCATTAGAAAGCATTTGATTTGAGAAGAAAGCTCTAGAGCTCCCTAATTGAACCTGGCTCTCCAGGAACGTGTTTCCCTGAGGTCAGCCATATGGGGTACCCTCAGGCTGTACAGCTGAAGTCTAAGAAGTCCTGGCTACTGATTGAGTAGGTAGCAGACCTTGCTGTTAGCTGCATGATGGCTTTTCAGGTATGTGGTCTGCAGGAGTTACAAGGTCATAGAAGCCTGAATCTATATTTCAGTGGAAGACCTGGGAGGCTAAGCAATGTGTGGCAAGGTCAGGATCCCTTCCTTAGGTAGCCTCTGAGATGACAGTGCATAAAGATATGGGAATGTAGTCACAGGTATATTCAAGACTCCAGGAAGCTAGAGATGTGAGAAAGCTGCAAGGGAAGCAACCAAACCATCCCAAGACAGAAACCACGTATGTGTGCTATCTAAGTGGCTAGCAAGTGCCAGGCTGTACGAGAAGTTTAGGGCCCATATCTGACTCCTGTAATAAGACTTAGATGCTGGACATGGAGTGATAGTATTTAAGCTTTACTCTGCTGTGCCTGATTTGTTTTGGTCCTATCTTTCTGCTATTCTGTGCATCTGTTTAGGAGTAAGAATGTTTACTCAGCCATTGTATTTTGAGGGTGTTGGCACAAAACCACAACTCTGGCCTCAAGGGGGATGGATATAAGAGAGAGTTTAAATCCAGAGCCAGATAAAAGGGTGCTTGCTTATGAACACAGATGCAGGTTTCCCCAAATGCCATATTCCAGTGTGGCAGCAGTTTCATGAAGATGTATATTAACAACAAAGAAAGTCATAAATCAACATACTTTTCAAATACATTGTTGGTACTCAGTATCAAACCCAGTTACCAACTGAGGTGCACCCCAGCCTTATGCTTGCATATTTCTTTTTCTTTTTTTTAGCATTATTTTATGTGTGTGGTGAAACTGAATTGAGGGAACACAGCACAGACAGTGATTGTGAGAGTATAATTTGGTACGCTTTTGAAAGGTAATTTGTTAGAACCAATCAGCTTCAGAGTGGGTTGTGTTAGGATGACAGCAGTTTTGCTCTGTGTGTAGGATCATAATGAAACTGCTTTTAGGTATTTGTTGTGCAAAAGTATTTGTGTAAAATTTACTGTAGTGTTTTGACATAGTGGAAAATTATGAACAACTTAAATTATTTACATTAAATGTAAAGTCTGTCTTTAATTTTATTTTTATTGTTTATCAACTTATTTTTTTCTTTAATAGTCAGATTTGTTATATAAATGAATCTGCTTTTTTTTTCAGCCCTGCATCTCACCTCCACTTTTCAATAAAGCATCCACATACACTGTCCTGGGAATACTACACAATGTTTCAGTGTAAAGCTCACCTCGTGATGAGACTGATTGAAAACAGAATCAGCATGGAATTCATGCTGCAAGTAAGTACTGAAGTGAAGATCTAACAGCGTTAAGGGTAGGGAGCCATTGGAAACTGGAAGCCTGTTCCTAGTGACACACCTCCTCCAGCAGGCCACATCCCCGAGTCCTCAAACAGCTACCAACTTGGGACAAGTATCCAAATGTCTGAGACTTTGTAGGACATTTCATTTAAATCACCACATTATCCTCCCTGTCTCCCATAGTCTTGTGGTCACATCATTATACAAAATACATCCAGTTCAACTTCAAAAGTCCCTGAACTCTTTCTTTGTCAAAACACTGTTTCAAAGTCCAAAATCTCTTCTGAGATGTAAGGCAATCTCTTAATTATAACCCTCTGTGAAATGAAAAGCAAATTACATACATCTAATAGACAATGACATATAATACACATTACCCTTCTAAAAGGGAGGAATCAAAGCGTAGTGAAGAAATACTGGACCAGAGCAAGACCAAAACCCAACAGGACAAACTCCAAATCCTTTAGCTCCATGGCCGATGTTAAAGGGCATAGTTGATTCTGCTCTTCCAGCTTTGCTGCCTTCAACTCTTAGGCTCATTCCACTCCATGTCCAGCTCACCTTGGGGGATGTCCATGTTTCTGGCACCTCCAGAATCTTGGGGTCTCCAACACAAGTCTGATTTCATATTCACAGCTTCACGAAATGGCTTCTGAAGGCCTCAGTACAGGGACTCCTGTGCCTCACATCTGGCCTCCAGGGCTATACTTAACACCAGAGGAAGATTTCACAACCCGCTGCTTTATTGTTATTGTTAAATTTTGCTATATTTTGAAGTAAGTTTTAGTATAAGTAGTTACAATGCAGGAGATGAACTAGTAGAATCCAGATAGATGGATTACTTGTGTAAATGTATATGCTTTTGCTTTTTGGCCCCTTCTTTCTCCTTTCCTATCCCATTCCATTCTGTCTTTATTTTTCTTCTTTTTTTGAGATGCTGAGGATCAAATATATGGTTTTATACTTACTACACAAATGCTGTTACCACTCAGTTACATTCCCAAACTGATAGTAGATGCATTAAAAATATCTAGCTAGCCGGGCGGTGGTGGCACATGCCTTTAATTCCAGCACTTGGGAGGCAGAGGCAGGCGGATCTCTGTGAGTTCGAGGCCAGCCTGGTCTACAAAAGTGAGACCAGGACAGCCAGAGCTGTTACACAGAGAAACCCTGTCTCGAAAAACCAAAAAAAACAAAAAACAAACAAACAAAAAAAATCTAGCTAAACCTGCCCCCCATTGACAACATTCTTAAAAACAGACTTAAAACAAAAACTTAAATGTTTTTGCTGGGATATAGTACATTGGAGTACTTACTTAATGTGGATGGGGCCCTGGTTTTAATCCTTAATATCATAAAAATGGAAATATAACTTTTTTTTCTGAAAATTGATGAACAAATATAAAATGAGAAAAGTGTGCTATGAGAGGGCATTTGTGTTTTAGAATGGTATAGATCTTCATTAGTACTGTCACTTACAATTTTACTTCTGTAATGCTAACTAGCTGTGACATGCTCACATGTGCTGGGGAAATGCCATCCCACTGAGCCACAGCTCCACCCCTCCCTTCCCCTTTTAGACTAGAAGAACACATGAGATTTATGACATGCCTCACATGCGAGTACTAGGCTCCTGATGAGTATTCCTAGTTTAGAATTCCTGTGTTAAATTTGGCAGGTATTTTATTTTGTGCTTCTAACTTCTTCCATCCAAGGACTAACCAGGCCCAACCCTGCTTAGCTTCTGAGATCAGATGAGATCGGGCACGTTCAGGGTGGTATGGCCGTAGACATGCTTCTAATTCTTAATAAACAATAGTCTGTATAGCACATTGTTAGCATTCAGTACTGTTTCTATGAACTTTGCTCTTATATCCTGTTTAAATATTTGTGTGTTTCTCTTGCTTGTAGTATTTAACAGGAAAAATGTCTATGTTACATAAATGCTGTCTTCTATAAATGATCACATGAAATTCCAATGCAGACTGGGTACAGTGTACAGTTGGAAAGAGTGATACGTGTGCTTCTGTCCTTGCAGGTTTTCAATAAACTGCTGAGTCTGGCCAGTACTGCTTCGTCTCAGAAGTTCCAGTCACATGTGTGGAGCCAGATGCTGGTTTCCACCTATGGGTTTTTGAAGTCCATTTCCAATGTCTCCGGCAAAGACATCCAGCCGTTAATAAAGCAGTGGGTGTATCCTTTTCAGTAGCAGCTAAGCAGCATGGGGACCTCCCTTCTGCTTAGGGAGAAGGAGGGAGAAGGAGGGAGGTGACCCATTGATAGTTCTTAAAGAAACAGAAATAACTGTGACTCTTATTGTCTGAAGTTCCTTCCAAAGACTGAGTTATGTATTCATATGTAAACACTGATGTTTCTATGTAAAAAAGTTGGTATATTTTGTACTTTTTAATATGAGCAGAAAGGTAGGCTCCATGGTGGATAAGGTAAATACTCTAGCAGACAAAGCATTACTTGTAAGATGGAATGGTCTGGTGACTCTAAAATGTGCTCAAAGCTTGGCCCAACTTGATTGGTATCTTGGAACATGGCAGTTTTTTTTTGTTTTTCACTTCAGGGTACTATTAATAATCCAGTGAAGTGGCGTTACTTTCAAAACACGAGCTTCTCAATGTTTTAGAACTTTTGTTTAATCTGGGAAACATTTTTCAAAAGAATTTTGAATATTTTGCCACTTGAGATATAATGAGACTTTGATTTAGTGGGAATACATTTGAAAATTATTAATGTAAAAGGGTTTGTTTTTTGCACATTTTCATTTCAGTACGTAAAATTTCCTTTACAATTCTTCAGAGACCAGAGTGGAGTGGTAAAGTTTTATGGAAGCTTTGCGTTTAATAGAAAACGAAACGTTCTAGAACTAGAAATAAAACAAGATTACACGTCTCCTGGAACTCAGAAGTACGTGGTGAGTGCCTTTCTACAAGAGCATGTTCTGTAGAGGAGGGCTTTTGGGCTGGGATGACTGATGATCCTGCAGTGAGTGCTCGGAAGGGCAGAGTTCAGACAGATCAGAGCACGCGTCCTCACAGGTCCCCATCCTTACAGCAGCTGCCATTGTGCTCTGTCAGTATACACCTTGATTTTATATGTCGAATTATCTGTCTTTAAATATAAGGATATGTATTGGCCATTTTCTAGCAATCTTTAATGGTACATTGTTGCTGTTTTCTTTTAAGGGACCACTTAAAGTGACAGTGCAAGAGTTAGATGGATCCTTCAACCATACCTTACAGATTGAAGAGAACAGCCTCAAACATGACATACCCTGTCACTCTAAAAGCAGAAGGTAGGCGTGAGTCCTAAGTGTACACTGGAGACGAAACAACAGATCCCACACAGAAACTCCAAAATAGGAGTCTCCAGGTCAACAGCAGAATGTTCACAGGAAGAACTTCTTGCCTACTAGTGTTTTCTTGTATGGTACTTCAAGATAGCATTACCACGCATACTCTGTTTGCAGTTTGATTTTGATGTTGTTTTTGAGACAAGATAGATCTCATGTAGCCCTGCTAGCCTTGATCTTCTTACTTCCACCTCCCAACTATTAGAATCACAGGCAAATCCCCCCCCCCCCAGCTCTTTCTGTTGATGAAGCACCTTTGTCTTTGGACGTAAGTTTTTTTTAAATATTCATTTAATTTAAACTGTGCATACTGCGCGAAGGCAGTTCTTGTGCCTCTGCCTCCCAAGTACTGGGATTATAGGCTTGTGCTACCATGTCTAGCTCTAAATAATTTTTTTTTTTTAAAGAAGAGAGTCTCATGTATCCCAGGCTGATTTGCTTTCCATTAACCTTTAATAAGAAAAAAAATTTCAGCCTCCATTTTCTCTAGCTTCAAGGTAGATTTTGTGGTGTTTGAACTCCATTTCATCATTTCTTTGTCCTGGTATGTCCTGTGTGTCGTGAAGCTCGTATTTGAACTTTGCTGCTCAATAACTCCACTCTGATTTGGGAACCCCACAGTTTTCACTTTCCCTTTCCTTCAAATACAGGAATAAGAAGAAAAAAATCCCACTTATGAATGGGGAAGAAGTAGACATGGATCTGTCTGCAATGGAGTAAGTTACTTCAAAGTATGTGATTATCTTTGAAATGCATGTTTTTGAAACATTGTAAAGTCAAGGGAAACTGTTAGGAAAAAAATCATAACTTATTAAAGATATATAATTGTATTTATACAGTTGTGTAGGTGTGGCGCAACCTCAACTTCAGCCTTCTTGCCCTCTCCTGGTGGTCCCTTGAGTAGAGTAGTTCTGAAACTGATATGCATGTGAATCATGTGGGAAATCTTGTTTGTTTGTTTGTTTGTTTTTTCGAGACAGGGTTTCTCCATGTAACAGCCCTGGCTGTCCTGGAATTCTCTTTGTAGACCAGGCTGGCTTTGAACTCACCCATGTGGGGAATCTTAAAATGCCATTTCTGATTCTTTACATTATTTGTGAGCCTGAAGTTTATATTTCAAGTGAATTCCAGATGACACTGATTGTGTTTGGGACAGTGCTACAGAGCATGTTGAGGCTACCTCTGCAAACTGAATACCACTCTTCTTAATTTTATTTATCTAAATTTCTTGAGACAAAGTCTCTTGTAACCCAGGTCATTTTCCTTAGCCTGGCTTCTTTCTTTCTCTTTTTAAAATTTTAGCTTTATTTGCATGTTTCTCTGTGTATGACATGCATGCTTGGTGCTGGTGGAGGTCAGAATTGGGCACCATTGTCCCTGGAACTGGAGTTATAGACCATTGTGAGCTACCCTGTGGATGCTGGGAATTGAACCTCAGTCCTCTGTAAGAACAAGAGGGCCGGGCATGATGGTGCATGCCTGAAATCACAGCACTTAGGAGCCAGAGGCATGTCGATTTCTGTGAGTTCCAGGCTAGCCTGTTCTACAAAGCCAGTCTAGGACAGCCAGGGCTACACAGAGAAACCCTGTCTTGAAACACCACCCCCCCAAAAAAAACAAAAAAAACCCCAAAACAAAAAACCACTCCCAAGAATTCTTAACCAGTGAGCCATGTTTCCAGCCCATGAACTTGAATTCTTTTTTTTTTTTTTAAGATTTATTTATTTATTATGTATACAGTATTTGGCCTGCAGGCAGCACTAGATTTCATTATAGATGGTTATGAGCCACTATGTGGTTTCTGGGAATTGAACTCAGGGCCTCTGGAAGAGCAGCCAGTGCTCTAAACCTCTAAGCCATCTCTCCAGCCCGAACTTGAATTCTTGATCCTCCTACTCCACGTCCCACACATGCTAGGATTAAGCTGATTGTGATAATTGATCGATCATTCATTCATTCATTCATGTTATGTATGAGTTGCTCTATCTGCATGCACACCTGTAGCCAGGAGAGGGCATCAGATCACATTGTGGATGGTTGTGAGCCACCATGTGGTTGCTGGGAATTGAACTCAGGATGTTTGGAAGGGCACTTAGCCAGTGCTCTTAACCACTGAGCCATCTCTCCAGCTCTGACTGATGTTTTTTAAGTGTTAAATATTTTTATCCCAAGTACTTCATGAGCACACAGTATTGAACTGAATTAGTATTACGAAGTGTTATAACTTTGATCAAAATATTGACATAGACTTGATTTTTATTTTGCATGTTACTTAGAAATACATGATAATAAACCAATGGGCCTTCAAATTTTGATTTCAGTTTTCTTGAGAAAAAGTTATGTGTCTTGCATTTAAATGTCAGCTAAAATTAGTTCAGTAAAATAAATGCTTTCTTTTTTAAATTTCTTTTTGGATTTCTAATAAGGGATAACATTTATACTATAGTCATTTATTAAGTTATAGAAAGGTAAACAAAGAAAGTTTTTATCATTTGTGTTTTGACATCTCATAATTGCAGATAAAAATGCCCAGAACAATATTTTCAGTGGAAAACTTGGAATTTGGTATCCTATGTGACAACTCTTCATATCTTGATAGTAAGCTTGTGAGAAAGTTAGCATAGCATATAGTGAAAAGTTTGTTGAGATTTTAATATATAGCTATAATAAAACTCAACAGCATAAGAATACTATGTCTAAAGGAGAATCCGAGTAGCGTCTGCCTATGTGTTTCCCAAAGCTAAGTTTTAAAGGTTAAAGTTATAAAATTGTATTTTCTCTTAGTGCCGATTCCCCTTTGTTGTGGATAAGGATAGACCCAGATATGTCCGTCCTGAGAAAGGTGGAATTTGAGCAGGCTGACTTCATGTGGCAGTACGAGCTGCGCTATGAGAGAGACGTTGTAGCTCAGCAGGAATCCATCTTGGCCTTGGAGAAGTTCCCCACGCCAGCATCGCGCCTTGCGCTCACTGATATACTCGAGCAAGAGCAGTGCTTCTACCGAGTGAGGATGTCCGCGTGCTTCTGTCTCGCGAAGGTGAGCTCACACCAGAGAAAGGACGTTTGCGGAAAGACAGTTGTACACTTTATACATAGGCTCTGAGGGTGAATCAAGACTCACTGGAGTCTAAGTTTTTCTTGCTGATGGTTCCTTTAAAGCTTGTACCAAAAGCTTCTAACAGCACTGATTTGAAAGAAACATGTTTGACATAAAAAATAGATATGTAAAAAAAAATGGCATAATTGTCAGACAAAACCAAGGAGAAATTTTCCATTTTTAAATTGCCAACCATATTTTTTTTTTCTTTTTTTTTTTTTTTTTTTTTTGGTTTTTCGAGACAGGGTTTCTCTGTGTATCCTTGGCTGTCCTGGACTCACTTTGTAGACCAGGCTGGCCTCGAACTCACAAAGATCCGCCTGCCTCTGCCTCCCAAGTGCTGGGATTAAAGGCGTGCGCCACCACCGCCCGGCGCCAACCATATTTTTAAGGCTAAGAACAATTTGACTGGAAATTCTATGATTGGGGGCTGGAGAGGTGGCTCAGCAGTTAAGAGCACTGACTACTCTTCAGAGGTCCTGAGTTCAATTCCTGGTATCCACATGGTGTCTCACAACCATCTATAACTGAAATACGATGCCCTCTTCTATCATGCAGGCATGCATGCCAACAGAGCACTCATAAATAAGTCTTTAAATAATGAAAAGAAATGATTATAGTGATTGATGTTTTTACATGAGAATACATAAAATTAATAAAGTTTAATTGTTCCATTGTAGTTATTTTATTTTGGTTTATAAATTAAAATTAGTGATAACTAATCTATAGTAATTGGTTGTGTGACTTAACATTCTAGAAAAAGTTAATTTATCAGTAAACAGTCTTAAGTAGATGTAAACAGAGTTACATCTACTTAAGTGGACAGGGACAAACACAGTGAGAGAAGCCTTTGGAAGCATGTTTTCCTTAAATACAAGAGGATGCTGGCATTAGAAATTAACTTGTGCAAGCGACTAAGTGTGCACGCTGGGTGGGGCTTTTGGTTGGTTCGCTTGTTTGGCTATTTGGTTTGGTGGGTGACTTTGTATATTTTCCTTGAAACGAGTAATAAAAGACCAAACTGTGTTAATTTCTAAGAACTGTAGAGCTGGCTACAGAAAGCCATTTTGTCTTCAGAGCGTATTTATAATGGTGACAGAAAGTCCTTCATCTTCTGATTGTTTACAGATTGCAAACTCAATGGTGAGCACGTGGACAGGACCACCAGCCATGAAGTCCCTCTTTACTAGAATGTTTTGTTGTAAAACTTGTCCAAACATCGTGAAAACAAACAACTTCATGAGTTTTCAGAGTTATTTTCTGCAGAAGGTACTCCTTACTTCTCTTTTTTCTTATGATGTTTTTACATCAACCTAACTTTATGGATGCTCACCTAGTATGATTTATTTTAATGTCACAAATTCTTATGTATCTCTTTAACTTGGAAACCATGCATATTATAGGTGTGTGTTTCTTACAAGTTGGCCTCTGCTCTAAAGCTCTTCTGATATTTTAAGTGATCACTGATTTTTATCAAGTTTATGCAGATCATATCCGAATTACTTGTAACATGCAGAGAAATGAGTGGCCCTTGACTGGTTGCATGGGGAACTGAGGCATGGAGTGTGTGCAGACCTTTCTTATAGCCATCTTCCTAGAATGGGGAAAGTACACTGAATCATAAGCTACCTGCCTCAGAGGGCCAAGGCTTTGCTTGCTTGCTTGGAGGCAGGTGTCATGTCGCCATGACTGCCTTGGAGGTGCTGCACAGGGAAGGCAGTGCTAGTCGAAGTTCTGGTTGATACTATGTCTGTATTTTCAGAATGAAGAAACTAGACTGAGTACCTAGAGTGTGTTTCATGTTACACTTACAGGAGGTGTTTTGTAAATGATGAGTTAGAGGGACATTGGAAGTGTGGATGGATACAGGGGAGTATGGGAAGGTGACTAGTTGTTGAGTGGTTTGCAAATCACTTGGATAGTTTGTTAGTCTTAAGAATGAAGGCAGAGATTAGATGAATTAGATCAACTCGTAACAAAGTGTGGAGTTTAAAAAAAGAGAAAAGAAATGACAGTGATGCATTGATCTTAACTGAAGAAGCAGCTGCTCCTGTGGACAGAGCAGAGAACAGAAAAGGATCATTGGGTTTGTTTTTCTTCTGTGGAAGACAGGAACCTCTGGGCATGTTTGAAATAAAGGAAAGCCAGAAGAGAAAGTTGTTGTAAAAGACAGGTCAGGCTTTGGACAGAAGAGAGGACATAGGAGGTAAATAGAAAAAATGGTTCTTGGCTTTTCTTCTTACTTCATTTCTCAAGAAATGAAATTCTTTTTAAGTGAAACTCCCTCCATAGTTTGGAAGATTGTGGAAGAGTGGCTGAAGCAATATAAGAGCTCAAAGACTGCTGTGGGACACTTTCTTTAGGGCAGGATGAGACTGCTGCACTTTTGACCTCTCTGAGGCAGTGACTATCCGCACAAGACCCAGCAGGATTGCTCTGTCAAGGAGGACTTAGGAGGCTGCACCTAAACAGTTAATGATTATGGGAGTGGGAGAGGCTCTTTCATTGAGGTGTAGCAACTGGAAAGGTGCCCATGTACCCTAAGCAATTCTAATAAGACTCAGTGGGTCACCCAAAAATAAAATAGTGAAGAAAGAAAAAGATATAACTCTGGGGGAGACCTGCCTGGTTGGAGAGAGGAAGAGGAGAGGCAGGGCATGTGGTGAGGCTCTGGCTAAGGAGGTGAAAAGGTGAAAGGAAAGGCAATATGGAAGTCACGGGTCTTGTTTTTGCTTTTTTTTTTTTTTTTCCGACGAAAGAAGAGAGTGGAAAGGATGAGAACATATGTGTATTGTAAAAGTAATTATGAGGAGGCTCTTTTGCTTTTACTTTTGTTGTTTGTATGTATTTCTTCCAAAATGTGTTTGCATGTGTATTAGTTTACAGTGTAAAGTTTATTTCTTACTGTGGGTTGAAGTAAAAAATTTGGATTTGCCCGTTGTGGTGGCGCATGCCTTTAATCCCAGCACTCGGGAGGCAAAGGCAGGTGGATCTCTGAGTTCAAGGCCAGTCTGATCTATGGGGTAAGTCCAGGACAGCCAGGGTTACACAGAGAAACCCTGTCTTGAAAAACCAAAAAAAAAAAAAAAAAAAAAAGGAAAGATGATGCTTTTAGTCCAGTTGACTTTTACATAATACTTCTAGTTTGGCAGAAGAGAAAATTAGTGACTAAATCAGACATTTAAATTTGCTTTGCATGGGGCTGGAGAGATGGCTCAGTGGTTAAGAGCACTGGCTGTTCTTCCAGAAGACCCAGGTTCAAATCTCAGCACCCACATGGTAGTTTACAGCTGTCTGTAATTGCCAGGCGTGGTCGCACACGCCTTTAATCCCGGCACTTGGCAAGCAGAGGCAGGTGGATTTCTGTGAGTCCAAGGCCAGCCTAGTCTACAAAGTGGGTGCACGATACACAGAGCAACCTTGTCTAGAAAAAAAAGAAAAACCAAAACAACAATAACAAAAGTTTGCCTTGCAGAAGTGCAGAATAGGCAGAGAGAAAAGATAATCCAGTAGGAGGAGCTTCCCCCTAGTTTTTCTTATAAAATTAACACTGACTGCATCAGTTCCTGTTCTCGTTGCTGGGACAGGCAGCAGAAGGAGAGAAGGGTTTGTTTTGGCTCCCAGCTTGAGAGGATCTAGTCCCTCAAGGGAGGGAAAGTGTGATGGCATGAGGGTGATGGTTGGTTCCCTCCCCTGCAGTCAGGAAGCAGAGAGAGATGGACACTGGTGCTCAGCTTGTCTCTCTGACTTGTTCTGGAGCCCAGCCCATGAGATAGTGCCTTCCCGCTAGACCTCTAGAAATGCCCTCAGAGACACGCCCAGAGAGGATCTCCTGGGTGATTCCAGATCACACTGGCAATGAAGATTACCTATCACATTGCTGTTGACTCTGTTCATTGCCTCTGTATATTGCCCTTTTTCACTTGAGACGGGTTCTCTTGCTCAGGCTGGCCTGGATTTCCTAATCTTCCTGCCTCTACCTCCAGTGTGCTGGAATTAACAAGGATGTACCACCTTTCTAGATGCTTCTGCTCTTCTAAGCAAGTTTTGAAATGAGCCATCTCTTTTCTGATTGTCCAGTTCAGAAGGGAAAGTCTGGATCTCTTTCATGTTCTAAGTAGGACTAAGATTTCTGTGCATCTGTTGTTCTGTCTAGTACTTAATTAGCTTTATTTCACAGCAGAATTTACTGTTGTGTGCCTGTCATGTTTACACTGACAGAAAATTGCTTATGAAATTTTAGAAGAAAAGTATACCGAAATTTAGGTTACTGTCTGTTCTTAGTCTGGGGGTTGATGAGCCGTACTGTTTGTTTAATGCCTCTCACCAGTGGATACTTGAGCCCTAAAAATGATTGTGAGGACCAAGGCAGTGAGCAACTAGCTAAAGATGTCCAGGGTAGTAAGATAGTGAAGTGGGGAGTTAAAAATGAACCTATGCTGAAATTGTGTACTCTTTTCACTATATTACTTAGAAATGAATAGATAAAATTTACATAATATATACGTTCTTCCAGCAAGTGAAGGCTAGGGCACATAGCCTACAGCATATATCTACTAATGAAAATATTCCCTGAGTTTCTTACCCATTTCAGTAGTAAAGCTTTTAGATGTGTCTGTAGTGGGAGCACATGGGGAATGGGGTGTGAGGCTCCATCTAGGTATCTGTGTTGACCCCAGTGTAATTCTCTTTAGAGTACAAATTACCATGGTAATGAATAAGTTGGGTTATGTGCTTAAAATTCTGTTCCTTTTTTTTTTTTGTAGACTATGCCAGTTGCAATGGCTTTGTTAAGAGATGTACATAATCTTTGTCCCAAAGAAGTTTTAACATTTATTTTAGACTTAATCAAGTACAATGACAACAGGAAAAATAAGGTAAGGTGCTTTTCTCAATGAATATTGTAAAGTACCCAGTGGTGCTTATTTTTAGGATAATATATGGGGGACCTCAGTCTTCAGGACTGCTATAAAAGAAAGGAAGAAATACTTGTTTGTAGAGTCATTTGTGAGCTCATAGTACGTTATACAATTAGAGCCACATGTCATGATTTATTGGAATAATCAGTGGATGGAAGACAAGATTAATTGGTTCTTAAATGTTTCTTGAAACTTTTTAGTACAGAGAGACTAATGCATCAGATTAGGCAAGCCAGCTGAAACTTGGTTTTATGAAGTCTAACAGCATGATTTAATTTTTTTATATGTGTGTGTGGTGTGTGCATGTTTGTGCATATGTATATGCAGGGGCTTGCACTTGTGCGGCCATGCATGCATGTATGCCTGTTTGTTAGTGTGTTTGGATACCGAGGGAGCTGCAATGTGAGAAGAATGGAGGAGGAAGAGGAGGGATGTATAGGAAATTAAACAGCAGCTGTCGTCGTTATTCTGTGCTTCTTTTTTGCGTGTTTCTTTTTTAAAATAGTATTATGCTATTGGAAGGAATATGATATTACTGATGGTTTTGAATTTTTATCTTTTGATCCTCTACTGGGATTTTCTGTTCTTTGAAATAGGTTTTTGTCCAGCTTGCTTTTCTTTAAGTTGAGTTCTCCGTTTCTTTCTTTTTAAAATTTTGCATGCATATATGTGTGTAGCTTGTCTGCATATGTATTCAATGCAGGAGCACACAGAGGCCAGAAGAAGGTACCAGACCCCTGGATCTGAACTTAGAGGGTCATAAGCCTCCATGTGGGTGCTGGGAACCAAACCCCAGTCCCTCTGTAAGAGTCATAAGTGCTCTTCTGAGCTATTTGAGCCATCTCTCCAGCCCTCTGAGTTCTTTTGCTTTTTTTTTCTTTTTAAAAAATTTTCTACATTGTATGGTGATTTTTAGATATGGTATGCTTTAAGATAGAGTGCTGGATGATTGGAAACTTTATATTGACAGCAGTATTTATTGATGGTAATTTTTTTCATTTTCTATGTTTATGTGTCTGTGGTTTACATGTATGTGTATGTGTCTAAGAACATCTGCATATGGGATTACATGTTCATGTGTATGCTCCTAGGGTTGATCTCAGGTGTTCTCTCTCTCTCTCTCTCTCTCTCTCTCTCTTCCTTCTTTCCTTCCTTCTCTCTCCCCTACCCCCAACAAGACAGGGATTTACCGTGTAGCCCTGGCTGTCTTGGAACTCACTTTGTAGACCAGGCTGGCCTCAAACTCCGCCTGCCTGTACCACTACCGCCCAGCTCAGGTGATTTGCTTGATTATTCTCCACTTTATGTATTGGGGAATTGTTTCTCACATGAATCCAGATTGGCTAATGTAGCAAGCCAGCTTGCTTCAGGGACTCTGTCTCTGCCTCTTTCGTGCCAGAATCCCATCCCTGCGTAGGTTTTCTGTCAACACTGGAGACATAACTCAGTCCTCACACTTGATGGCAGACACCTTCTCCACCAAACCATCTCACCAGCTCCTAATGGACTGTGATCTTTTTTGTCTTCTTTTTTTTGGATTATAATAATACATGATTTGGTTAAGTCAGTATAGAAGGATCTTACATGTAACGATTAATATACTAATAGATTGCTGATGAGTGGAGCATTTGCAGCATTTGTTTTCCAAAGCATAATTCTGTAGAAAGGATAGGTTGATATTTACTGGAAACCTTGGTGTTAGATGCATAATACCTTCACTTTGTGTGTGTACATGTGTGTGGGATGGTGGTGAGGGACTCAGGGCTTTGTGCATACGAAAGTCATGTTCTGCTTCTGAGCTGAGCTGATTTAAAGTTATATGTTGCATTAATAACTCATGAAAAGGCTTTGTCGTATCTTCTCTTCATTATTCTCTGGCTTAGTTTTCAGATAACTATTATCGTGCAGAAATGATTGATGCTCTGGCTAACTCTGTTACACCTGCTGTCAGTGTGAATAATGAAGTCAGAACTTTGGATAACTTACATCCTGATGTGCGACTAATTCTTGAAGAAATAACCCGGTTTTTTGAATATGGAAAAACTTCTCCCAAGTTACAGACATACTATCACTGTCAGGTATCACTCAGTTCTTTGCTGCTTCTTCAAAATTATTATTCCTATTAGATTAATTATTAGTCTGTTAATAATTAAAATTATTAATCTGTTAGATTAAATTGGGGAAGATAAAAGTAAAAGTGGAAATTTAAATTTTCTGATATTGTCATCTCTGGATAAATTGTTAGTATTTGGAAAATATCCTTTAAAGTTTTCCTCTTTGTAATGGAATTTTTGAATTTATAATACTATATGTATAGTTTTATAATCAACTTTCACCATATGTTCTAATAATATTATTTTGTATTTTTGTGCATGCACACATACACGCACACATATAAGCCCATGACGGGAGGTCTCCTGTGCTGTGTTGCATGTGTGGAAGTCAGAGGACAGCTTTGTGGATTTGATTCTCTCTTTCCACCTTTATGTGGGCTCTGGATGGAACTTAGGATCCCAAGCTTACACACGTCCAGTGCCCTCACCTGCTGAGCTATCTCACTAACCCTAGAATGTCTTCGTAAGGAAGCATCTTGATGTTAGGAACATTCCCATCAGCCACTATTATGGGAACAACTCCATTTTGGGCTTAGACAAAGTTCTCTTTTAGTTCGTCTAGCCAAGGGTCACCGTGAACTAACTCCTGTCTTCCTGCCTTCACCTTCCACCACCGAAGTGCACCACCCCTAGCTTGGTAGCCATTGCTTCAGAGGACTTTGCAGTTCTCTGTCTGCTTTTGTGTAGGGATCCAAAAAGTTCTGCTTAGTTCTTTGAGTTTGCTACAAGTTGATTAATGATCATAAAAATTTTAGCCTTCCTATTATTATTTTTTAAATTCTTTTCTTTTAATTTTCAAGATAGGGTCTCACTTTGCTTTTTGGGCTAAACTGAAACTCACTCTGTAGGCCAGGCTGGCCTCAGACTCTGCGGTCCATCTGCCTCTGCCTCCAACCTTCAAACCCTCCTCAATCAAGTTCTGTGATTAAAGCTTGCGCCACAATGCCCAGCTTTCTTTCTTTTTTTTTGTCTTCCATTTTTATAGTAAATGAATATAAGATTTCTAGAGAAAGTATTGTGTTTTAAATTACATTATTATTGCTGAGTACTTAGTTTTTTTTAAAGTATGTTTTTGTTGACATGTATGTGGATCTGAGTTTCCAAACGTGTTTTAAAATTTGTTTTCATATTATTTAGATACTAATTTTGAAAGTCTATTGTAAAAATTGAACATTACAGAATTGAATGGGTATTCAAGTTGCGAGGTTTTAAAAATTATTTGATTTTATGTGCTTGAGTATTTTGCCTGCATGTGTGTTTGTGTATGTGGGCATCAGATCTCCTAACTTCCAAGTCCTAGACTGAAGTTAGAGACACTTGTGAGATACATGTGAGTGCTGCGAATCAAACCTGAGTCCTCTGGGAGAGCAGAGCATCCAGTGTTCCTAACTGCCGAGCCATGTCTCCAGCCCCCATAAATGAGGATTTTAATTGATTGACAAGTGAATCTCTATCACCTAGGTAACAAATTTGGTTCATGATGCGTCAGTGGAAGTAATTAACTGTTTTTCTCCCTAGTTGCTTGAGAGCCATAAGGGTGCTTCAGAAAAATGGACACGTGCCAAGTGACTCATCTCTTTTCAAGTCCTATGCTGAGTACGGCCACTTTGTGGACATCAGAGTAGCAGCTCTGGAAGCAGTTGTGGACTACACTAAAGGTAAGGCTGTCTGGCCGTGCTTGTCCCATCTGAGAAGAAGCTCATCTGAAAGCCGCTCTTGTTGCATCTTTGTAGTGCATGCACTACAGGTGTTTCAATTACTTTTTATGTAGCATACAAAGTATAGGTAGATTTCACCATGATATTTTCATATTACCTGTTCTCTATTGATAAATGGTTGGCTTACTGAATTTTAGTTGGTTTGGTAATGATAGGAAAAAAATAAAATTATAGATGTTTTTAACTCACAGGAGAAGCCAGCCAATTCCACAAGTTTTATTTTACGTTATTTTTAAAAATAAGAGATTTGGGGAAAATGCCTAAGAATTCAAGGGAATAGCTTACAAATACATAAAAATTTATATATTTGCAAACAAAACAAGAGACAGCAACTTCAGGAAAATTAGACTAGACCTCAAGTTTAAAGAAATAAAAAGTATGACACTGAATAAAATAGAAGTTGGGAAAAAATTCAGGACATGATAGAATACTGTGGAGGGTGTAAATGAATGTGACATAAGCTAGCCTTTACTGCAATTTTAATTTTTTTGTTTAACTTCCTAGATATATCAGAACCAAGGTGTTGTACAGAATACAAAAACACACACCCATTCCTGATTTTCTCCTGGGTTAAAATTTCTTTGTAATTCCACTTTGCTTCTTGGCTTATTCTGCAAAAAAAGATACTGTACTCTCTAGTTTCAGATTATGAGGTCAGAAGACAGTAAACAGCACAGCTGTGTGAGTTTTAGATTCTCTATGTTGCCAAGCTGTCACTCACATAGCTTTAGGGAATTACACACAGTTCTTGTGGAGCATTCTTTTTTCCCCCTCAAGATTTTATTTTGGGCCAGGAATGGTCCATGCTTTCAGTCCTAGCACTTGGGAGGATCTCTGGGAATTAGAGGCCAGCCTGGTCTACATAGCAAGCTCCAGGCCAAATAGGGTTACATAGTGAGGTCCTATCTCAATAAAAAAGTGTTTTGTTTTTTAAGTTTTTTTTTTTTTTTGGCCTATGTTAGACACACATGTTCTCTCTCTCTCTCTCTCTCTCTCTCTCAAGCCAAAAGAGGTATTCAAATCCCCTGGAGTTAGAGTTAAAGGTCATTGTAAGTGGCCTGATGTGGGTGCTGGGAACTGACCTGGAGCCCTCTGCAAGAACAGTTAGTGCTCTTCTGAGCCATCTCTCCAGTCCCTTGTATAGCATTATTAACAACAAACTCTCAAAGAACATTTTCAGATGGAATATATATGAATCAAAATAATTAAGGTAGGTGAATGTGTAAAATGAAGAAACCAGTTTGATAACTAATCATGGCTATATAATAGCACTAAGCTTAAGTGCTTGTTAAACTTGTAAAATTCAGTGTGTATTTAAGAAATAATTTTTTGATAGTTATATGGAAGTAAAAGAAATATGTAAATATAATATCCAAAAGTCAAGCTTGTAATGGAAATATTGGAAGAATAAAGAAGTTCAAGTATGCAAGGCTCTGATTAGAATAAAGGACGATGGGAAGTTCCACAGGGAGTTGCAGGTTGCATGTGAACTAGAGACATGTATAGTTAAGTCTTTTTTTTTTTTGGTTTTTCGAGACAGGGTTTCTCTGAATATCTCTGGCTGTCCTGGACTCGCTTTGTAGACCAGGCTGGCCTCGAACTCACAAAGATCCGCCTGCCTCTGCCTCCCAAGTGCTGGGATTAAAGGCCTGCGCCACCACCGCCCGGCTAGTTAAGTCTTTTTAAGTTTTATAAATTTCAATAGAAATGCCTACAAACAGAAAGCAAAGAGAGTATGTTTGCCTTGATTTTGAAAGAATTTTCATTTTTAAATGTCCTTTCATTTAAGAGATAAGTGTGATTTGCTATTGCTAAGTGAGTTATTTGACAAGCAATAAACATACATAATTCTGTCTCTATCTGTTTTGATGTTTTGCCAACTTAAGATTTAGACTTGTTGAGATCATGTAATTTCTTAGTGTGCCTAACCTTTTCTAAGATAGATGAAGATATGTCTCAGAAATAGGAAGAATTCATGATTTAATTCTACCCAAAATGAAATAGAATACTAATATGTCTCCAAGAGAATACTAAACTAATAAATATAATTTAAAAAATTGAATGGTGCTTAGGTTTGAACCATGAATTCTGTAGCTTAAAATATTGGTGCTCCAAAACTTAAGTCCAAGTGGATCAAAAACCTTAACATAAAACAGGACACACTAAATCTAATAGAAGAGAAAGTGGGGGAAAGCTTCAAACTCATTGGTACAGGTGACAACTTCTTGAACAGAACACCAACAGCTCAGGCTCTAAGACCAACAATCAAGAAATGGGACCTCATGAAACTGAAAAGCTTCTGTAAGGCAAAGGACACAGTCATTAGAACAAAACGGCAACCTACAGATTGGGAAAAGATCTTTACCAACCCCACTTCTAACAGAGGGCTAATATCCATAATTTATAAAGAACTCAAGAAGTTAAACACCAAGAAAACAAATAATCCAATCAAAAAATGGGGTACAGAGCTAAAGCAAGATTTCACAAAGGAGAAATCTCTAATGTCAGTGAGACATTTGAAGAAGTACTCAACATCCTTAATCAGAGAAATGCAACTCAAAACGACTCTGAGATTCCATCTCACACCTGTCAGGATGGCTAAGATCAAAAACTCAAATAACAGCACATGCTAGTGAGGCTGTGGAGAAAGGGAAACACTCCTCCATTGCTGGTGGGAGTGCAAGCTTGTACAACCACTATGGAAATCAGTCTGGCGGTATCTTAGAAAACTTGGATAGTTCTACCTCAAGACCCAGCCGTACCACTCCTGGTTGTACATCCAAATGATTTCTCGCCAGCTCACAAGAACATTTCCTCATCTATGTTCATAGCAGCCTTATTTGTAATAGCTAGAAACTGGAAACAACCCATGTCCCTCAGCCAACAAATGGATAAAAAAGCTGTGGTACATTTACACAATGGAATACTACTACTCAGCCCTCAGAAACAAAGAAATCATGCAATTTGCTGCCAAATGGATGGAACTAGAACATCTCATCCTGAGTGAGCTAACCCAGACCCAGAAAGATGCACATGGCATCTATTCACTTATAACTGGATTTTAGCTGTATGGTTCAGGATAACTATCCTACCAATAGACTGAAAGGAACAGGAACATAGACTTTGTTACTTGTTAGTGGGACACTTTGCCCTAGTGGAGCTGCCATGTAGGCCCCTAGTGCAAGAGGAAGCTCTTAACCCTCATATGACTGCTGAACTGAAGTGGGCTGATATGTAGGGCACCCCACTCTGGAGGAGTAGGATAGATGGGAGAGGGGGTAGTGGGGAGACGGTGGGACTGGGAAGGGTGGAGAGGGGACTGTGATGGAGATGTAACTTGAAGTAATTAAACAGTAAAAAAGGGCCAGGTGGTGGTGGCTCACGCCTTTAATCCCAGCACTTGGGAGGCAGAGGCAGGCGGATCTTTGCGAGTTCAAGGCCAGCCTGGTCTACAAAGTGAGTCCAGGACAGCCAGGGCTACACAAAGAAGCCCTGTCTTGAAAAACCAAAAAAAAAAAAAAAAAATTGGTGCTCATGTTAGAAGATGAAAGAATGAAAAGTATTGTTTGTGAAGTTATGTAACTAAAGCTTTTCTGTTATTAAAAATATGTTGAAAAGGTAAGTGGAAGTAGTGAGTCATTTTGTCAGTTATGATCATAACGCATGGTTGTAATCACCTTTTGACTGGGTTGCATTTCAGTGGAAGGAACCTCATGGGCACAAACACTTATATTTAAGATACTACTGTGGGTCAGGCCCTTCCGGGATTTAAACATCTAAAATATTGGGTAGATTTTGTCCAGCTAATTGTGTCTAATTTGAATTAGAACCTGCTTTATGGTGTTTTGGTGTTTGGTTGAATTTTAGTATGAACTATATACTGGGCACTATTTTTTGGTACTATGTTGTACTCATGTTTGGCTGAATATGTACTGAGTACTATTTTTGGTCTTGGTTGCATATCTTGTTTACATGATGATTGTGAATGTTACAGTTGGCCTAGTACATGCATACAACGTTTTAAAAAGAATGCTAATTGCTAACTTGGACCCTTCAACTGCATGAGAGTCCAGCTAAAAATCCTACTTATTGGTGTCCCTGCTTATCAATTGTTACTTGATTTGTTATAATTAGCCCTATATGTATTTACTGATTTTTATTTTCAGTGGACAGGAGTTATGAAGAACTTCAGTGGCTACTTAATATGATTCAGACTGACCCTGTTCCCTATATAAGGTTAGTTACTGTGTTTAATATCTTGATCATAGACCTGCAATGGATTGGATCATGGCTGAAGACTGTACATAGGAAAGATTTTTTTTTTAAATATGGGAATAGGTTATGCATTTTTAAACCTTTTTCTTATTTGATTAAAAGTTGAAAATACATTGCTAATAGTTTCTTTTAATTTTAACTATTCTGTTTTAACATAAAGTCTTATAACAGTAGAAAATAAGAATGATGACTTGGTTGTCCCAACTTATAATTGATTTCACTGTTTTATGTCATTTGGCAGCTTATTTTAGGGCGTCCCCTTTTTGGTCATTTAATTTTTTTAATTATTTATTTTTATTTTGTATGCATTGGTGTTTTGCCTGCATGTAAGTGTGTATGAGGGTGTCAGATCTTGGAGTTACAGACAGTTGTGAGCTGCCATGTGGTTGCTGGGAATTGAACCCAGGTCCTCTGGAAGAGCAGTCAGCGCTCTTAACCGCTGAGCCAAGTCTCCAGCCCCCATTTGAATTTCTTTTGTCTTTTGTTATTTATTTTGTCTATATGTGTGCATGCACATTTACCTCAACAAGCACCAGGAGGTCAGAGAACATGTCTTTACTCAAGGAGCCACATCACTGGTTCCCATTTGTTCCTTTCATTCAGTGCCTTCCATTTTATTAGAGCTGATAGTTTTTAAAATCTTAAGAAACTAGAGGGACTGCAGTCTTGACATACCTTCTACCTTTGTATTTGTGCCTAGGTCTAGTAACTGCCATTAAAAAAAACATAATGGGGTATTTTTTTTATAGAATTAAATTTAACCATTTCTGTCTTCCTTTCTTTGTACGTAGTAGACACTCAGAGTTTTATTTGGTTAGATATTACGACTTTTAGAGTTAAAGAACATTTCAGCTAGGGGCAAGGACTTAGCCCAGAGACCTTAAATGCCTTGTTCAGCTTCCCACATCCCTTGGCAGTTGATGTCTCCCCACCTCCCCAGACAAGGTTTCTTGTGTAGGGCTGGCCGTCCTGGAACTCACTCTGCAGACTAGGCTGGCCTTGAACTCACAGAGATCTCCCAGCTTCTGTCTCCTCACCAATAAGCTCTTTTAAATGGCATAAACTCTGCCTGCTTGTCTTTGAAATGCCTCTGGGTGAGCAATCTGCTCGAGAGTTTAAGCATAGCTGTGCTAACGACACCTTTATGGAGATAGATGCAAGATCTCTGAGTTCAAGGCCGGCCTGCTCTACAAGACTGTGTTCCAGGACAGCCAGGGCTACACAAAGAAATCCTGTTCCTTTTTTGGGCAAGAAAGAGAGGTTGGTTAGATAACTGTATTTCAATGTTTTAAGTAACTCTTATTACATAATTTGTATATGAAATTTCGTTAAGATTATAATGTTCTTGATTTGTGATCTATATAGCAGTTTAAATAATCTGCCCTTGTGAGTGATAGAAAGTTGAAATGCAGAAACAAATCTGATAGATTCCCATTTTATTTATTTATTTATTTTTTGGTTTTTCGAGACAGGGTCTCTCTGTATAACAGCCCTGGCAGTCCTGGACTCACTCTGTAGACCAGGCTGGCCTCTAACTCAGAGATCCACTTGCCTCTGCCTCCCTAGTGCTGGGATTAAAAGTGTGCACCACCACGGCCAGCTAGCCTCCCATTTTAAAGTAGAGAGGAGAACAAATACAGCCTCATTCCTGTGTCTAAGATGGTGTATGTACTTAAGATAAGTCTTCAGTGGTTACTTGGGAGAGAAGCTATGGATGCAGTATAGATAAAACGTGACCAGTTGTTGCTAAAACTTAATCATGTGCTTTCACATTTACATGAGTAAAATAAATTACATTTGTATTTCTCACAGTTTGTTTTAAAGATTAGATATTTAAAATCTCTTTCAGAGAGCTCTTCTGGTACATTGTCATGGCTGTTACTGTATTATACATTGATATGTGATATATAATTGCCATATTGATATATAATTGTATCTGTATCTGTAGTGAGTACTTTTGAAATGTAGTTTCGAGCTGTTTTGGGTCATTCAAATGTCAACCCTATTTACAGTCTGGACTGAAAATCCATTTAGAGGTGTGCTTTACCCCCAAACCCCACTACCACACTTCTACACAAAATAAATATAAAAAGTCTTTTTTTTTTAGTTCACATTTTAAAAAAGGCATCATGGCAATGAATGGTCACAGGATAAAAGTGTTACCACACAGTGATTGCTTTCTCTGTGGTGTTTTATTTTGTTTTAGAAAGGGTCTTGCTATGTAACCTTGGCTGGCCTCGAACTCACTAGGTAGACCAGTCTGGCTTTGAATTCAGAGATCCTGCCTGCCTCTGCTTCCTGGGATTAAAGATGTGCCCAACATGCACTATTTCAATTCATTTAGTTTATTTATCTTTATTCTGTCTTGCTTCAGGCAGTCTTATTATATAGCCCAGGCTGTCCTCTGCCTCTGCCTCATCAGTACTGGACATTCAGGTACACACCATGATGTCCTGCAAGAGTAGTTTTTAGTTTCTTAGGAGTTTTGTGTTTCTTTCAGGTTTTTTTTTTTTACACATTTGTTATGACTTCTCTCTTTCTTCATTCTCATTGCTGTTACTCTTTTTAAGACTTATGTGACTAAACATGATAGGACTGTGCAGTGTAGAATTTCTAATGTTAAGACTTAGATCCTCAGGTGTCGTATCTCTGTTCAAGTCACTGATATTTTCCTGGCCTGTTCCAAGCATAAACATTCTGTTTTTCTGTGGTTCGTGGTAAAATGGCCCTCAGTACAAATGAAAATGTTTAAAGTGTATAGATATTCCATTCCTGTTTTGTTACACAATTTGGTAAAGGTGTGAAGGTTACCCAAAGTCAGAAGCAAGGAAAACTCACATGATGTGCAATTATTTTCTCACTTTAGAATTAAATGTGGCACCTACAAAGATACTTCCATGGACTAGGGCAGTTCCCTCAAGTCATATTGTCCCACGAAATCCGACAGTCCTGTTGTGCTTGAGTACATAATTGCTTCCGTACATGAATATCACCGTCAGAGTTTGATTACTTGGTCATTACTCGGTCTTTTCCACTGTTTTATAACTCCAGAAAATCTGGGATCAAATATTTTGCCACTGCCTAATCCATGACACTTAAGATAAAGTTAGCTAAATACATATGAAACAAATGGCCTAGTGGATTTTTTCCTTTCTCCTCCAGTCACATATGTATATATTTAACTTAATTCATAGGTTAAACTGATCTTACTTATCCTGTGACAGCTGTATGTAGAGAAAATATTTCAAGACGTACTTGAAATGTTTGGGAAGCTTTGAGTCCTACAAGCTCAGTGTCTCATGTGCTGAGTGGAGGTATCCTTTTTCTTGTGTTGTTTTCTCTCAGTGGAGCATTTTCAGACTAAAGTCTGCTCTTCATTAGGATAGTTCATAAACTTAAACTAAGCAAATGCATTTTGATTAATTTATGTATTTTCTTGACATACTAATACCTCTTTTGCTCTAAAGTTTACTGTCGGTTTTATATAAAATTTGTGTTTTTCTACTTGGTCCCCAGCTCCCAGACTGTTGAGACTTAAAATATAATGACAAATACCTGGGCCACACAGCTAGGCTCATTCCCTGAGTAGCTCATAACTTAAAATAATCCACTTATACCAGTCTACGTTCTGCCATGTGGCTCAGCTTTCATGTGTCTGTCCTCTGTGCAAATCCTCTTGTGCCTGGCACTCTCCTAGAATCCTTTCTGCCTACCAGATGTCCCATCTTCTACTCTGCGCTTTCTTATAGGCTATAGGTTTTTTAATTGACAGGTGATACATCCATATAATGTATAAGATATTTTCTCTACAATTTTATGTGTCTGTTAAGATAAAAAGGAATTAGAGCTGGAAGTGGTGGCGGACGCCTTTAATCCCAGCACTCAGGAGGCAGAGACAGGCAAATCTCTGTGAGTTCAAGGCTAGCCTACTCTACAAAATGAGTCCAGTACACTCAAGGATATACAGAGAAACCTTGAAAAAAAAAAGAAGGAATTAGATGCACAGGCTAAAATAAATCTTTAAGTGTATATGTATTTTAAAACTAAAATTGTAAATTTTAGAAATTGAAGTTTATTTTGAGTAAAAATGACTTTGCCAGGAGTAGTCAAACACTCCTTTAATCCCAGCACTCAGGAGACTGAGGTAAGTGGATCTCTGTGAGTTCAAGGCCAGTCTGGTCTATATAGTTAAACTCTGTTTCAAACAAAACAAAACAAAACAAAAAAAAAAAAAAAGGAAGGGAAGGGAATGTTTAAGCTGCTCTACTCATATAAATGGCAGGCTGGTTCATATTTGTAATGTCAGTGTTGGAAGGCTGAGGCAGGAGAATTGCAGGTTCAAGACCAGCCTGGGCCATATAAATGCAACCTTGTTGCAATAAAATAAAATAGTGTACAACTTTAGGAAAATTACAAAATTGCACCAAGAAAAAATATGCACTGTAGTTATAGTTAGTATAAGTAGAAAGGATAGTTCTTAGCCATTTTGATAGGCTGTTTTGCAGTTGTCTTATGAATGTGTGTAGTTCCGCTTGGTTTAGATTATATAGGATTAATATAAAGATGCCATGAGGTTTTCCTGTTTTGGAAGTTAGCGTGATCATGATCAGATTGTACCAGGTCTTTGAGGTAAAGCAATTATGTTCACTACTTTTTCTCATGACAGACTTTCAGCTTTTATTTGCTTTATTGGTTGATTGTTTTGCTTTTTTGGTGGTGGTTTTGATTTATTACTAGTTTGTTTTTTTTTTTTAAACAATGACAGGCATTGGGATTAGAGTGCCTTGTGAAGAAAATTCTCAAAATTTCAGGCAAATACAGTGATGCTTTTGCTGCAGTGGTTCCATGGATCTGAGACGTTAGGATTGGCTTACGTTTGCTTCAGATGTCTGAAGTATTCACTTGTAACACTTTGATATTTAATCTCTCTCTCTCTCTCTCTCTCTCTCTTTTGTTTTGTTTTTCGAGACAGGGTTTCTCTGTATAACAGCCCTGGTTATCCTGGAACTCACTCTGTAGACCAGGCTGGCCTTGAACTCACAGAGATCTGCCTGCCTCTGCCTCCCGAGTATTGAGATTAAAGGCATGTGCCACCACGCAGAAATTAAGCCTGAGATACTTGTCTTCTCTTATTTCCTTGAAAATTTTGTATATTTAGTCCCTTATTTTTTCTTGTTTAAAAACCAATTCTAGCAAGTAAGTTTTACTATTATTTTTTAATTATGTGTGCACTTGTGTACATGTGTATTTCAGTGCCTTTCTCCTGAGCTTTGTTTTTAAGTGTGTGCTTGTGTGCATGTTATTTGTTATGTGCACCCTGAGCATTCAGGTGCCTGAGGAGTCAAGAAAAGGGCAACGATTCTCTGTCGCTGGAGTTACAGGCAGGTGTGAGCCAGCTCACAGGGCTCCTGGAACCAAACTCCCGCCTTGTGCAGGAACAAGCACTCTGCCACTGAGCCATCTCTCCAGCCCATCGCATGTGAGCTTTAAAAGGAAACAACAATTTTAAAGAAATGGTTAACATGTGCTACGAGTTATACATGTGTTAATGAGTCACCATTGCTGTTTTGGTGGTAATTTCAGAGATGCCCCAGAGTTCCCTTTACAAATCATAGACAGGATAGAAAGAGTTTGTAGTGTTCTGGGTAATACCAAATGCCTTAAGAGTTGGTCTTTATGTTTAATTTTTGGATATTTTGGAAAACAGCTGGACAGAAACTTCCTTTTCAACTTGGTACAAATTAAAAGCATAATGTGCTCTAAGCAACAAACTCCCTAACATAGAGGAGGCTGAGTCAGGAGGATCACTTAAGTATAGAAGTTGAAGACTAGCCTGAGCAACATAGTGAGACCTCCTTTTCAAAGCTCAAAGAAACTCATCCATGTTTTTAAAGATGCCATTTACCCACAGTCCTGATTTACTCATAGAGGAAGAGATCTTGAAGGACAGGGATTGTATTTATTCATAACAATGAAAATGGGTATATGAATTACTTGTAAAGATTTATACTCCTTTCATATAACTTATTTTCAGTTGTCTTTAAAGCTGCATGTTGCCTTTCTTTTTTCTTTTTTCCTTTTTTTTAGGTTTTTCAAGACAGGGTTTCTCTGTGTAATAATTGCCTTGGCTGTCCTGGAACTCACTCTGTAGACCAGGCTGGCCTTGAACTCACAGAGATCCACCTGCCTCTGCCTCCCGAGTGCTGGGATTAAAGGCGTGTGCCAACCACACCGGGCCATTACAGACAGTTTTGAACTGCCATGTGGGTGCTGAGATTTGAACCTAGGACCTTTGGAAGAACAGCTACTGCTCTTAACCTCTGAGCCACCTCTCCAGCCCAACCCCCCCTCTTTTTTTTTTTTTAACAGCCTTTTAGTAGTCTTGTTTTTGTGCAGTCTTTAATGTCACATCTCAAAAAGGAGGCAGTAAAGTCCACAATTGCACTTGCACAGATGTGCAATGGCAGTGCATGGAGTTTAGTATCTTTTTTTTTTGTTTTTTTTTTTCAAGACAGGGTTTCTCTGTGTAGCCCTGGCTGTCCTGGACTCACTTTGTAGACCAGGCTGGCCTCGAACTCACAAAGATCCACCTGCCTCTGCCTCCCAAGTGCTGGGATTAAAGGCGTGCGCCACCACCGCCCGGCTGTATCTTTTTTTTTTAAACATTTATTTATTAGTTCAAGGTGCATCTCGATCACAGCTGCCCCCTCCCTCCTCCCCTCCCATTCCTACCTTCCCTCCCTCTACTCCTCT
>CAJQZJ010004888.1:1575330-1589015 GCA_907164525.1 Lophiomys imhausi | reverse complement strand
GGTAACAAAGTCCATTACTGAGACTGTCCTCCCACACACTTAGAATGATGACTAAGTTGCCCATCATCTGTATTAGGATAGGGACGTCTAGGTCTAGTCTAAACCTTTTTCTTCTTATTTTGGGTTAGGGTTCAGTCTCTGTGATCCTCTAGGGGCCTATGTTTGTACTCAGCTCATCCGCCTTCCTCCTGTCTCCTTTCCAACTGAAAACCCAGTTGTATTTCATGCACTGATAGTGAAGTGAAAACATTTCCCAGCTCCTCCTTAAGTTTGACTCTCTTCTGTGGGTTCCATCCCGTTTGTTTACTCCTTTCTTATATCCAAGAGTCCAATTCCTCTTAATTCTTACAGTTTTGCTTACTCTAGCCCTGGCTTTATCTTTTCACTAAATCTAGGCTCCCACCAGGGCTTTCTCCCCCTTTTTTCTACTCTTTCTATGTTCATAGCATCAGATATTTCTTGTTCAGATTGTGTTTTCTTCATTGCCTTATCAGCAATACAGAAATGCCTCTCATGACTGAACACTTCAGCCATAGAGTTTGACAGTTACTCTGAAAGTACTCTCCTTATGTGCCTCTCTCCATAGCTTGGTTTTGTGTTTGCTGGTTCATGACAGTGCCTTGTTACATACTGCAGCTGAGCCTTGAACTCACCACTATTCTTTTGCCTTAGCCAGAGTGCTAGGACTGATGTGCCAATACAGTTCACTCACTTGTGAAGATACTTCACCCCCCCTTTTTTTGTTTGTTTTGGTATGTTTCATCATTAAAAATTATCTGTGTGTTTCCATGTTTTCAGGGGTGCTGTGATATGAAATTTGGGTTAACTTGGACTATTGACCCATATTTGGATTTTTTTGTCCTCTAAAGAATTTTAAAAAAGGTTTTCATACTTAAACACTAGACAGTTAGTTGTTTGCTTGCTTTTGTTTTCAGTACTCTTAAAAAGAATGAGATGAGCTGGGCACAGTGATGTGTGGCTTTAATCCCAGCACTTGGGAGGCAGAGGCCGGTGGGTCTCTGTGAGTTGGAGGCCAGTCTGGTCTACAGAGTCAGTTTTAGGACAGCCAGAGCTGTTACATAGAAAAACCCTGTCTTGAAATTGTCCCCAAAATGAAAAAGAATGAGATGGTTTAAGATTATATAGTCAGATTGTAAAAGACCTTGTTACATAGTTAGTGAGACATTTTTAGTGAGAAAACACATGATAAATATTTACAATTCAATGTAAAGCATTTAGAAATGGAACTAAACTCAAAATTTAGGCATAATGGGAAAGGAGAAAAATAGTTTTGATATTTTCTATATTGTTTTTTATTCATAGTGCCAGTCAGGAAATGGCTGGTAAAATTTCATTTATTTTTCATTCATGCAGGCATAAGATTCTAAACATGTTGACAAAGAATCCACCATTTACAAAGAACATGGAGTCTCCTTTATGCAATGAAGCCCTGGTGGATCAACTCTGGAAGCTGATGAATTCTGGTGAGAGAGCAGTGACTTTTTTTTTAACTTTGTATTGATTCTTGTGAATTTACCATCATGTACCCCAGTCCCAGTCATTTTCCCCATCCCCTTGTATCCGCCCTCTATCCTTGAAACCTCCCCCAAAAGAAAAAAACACATAAACAAGCATAGAAAACATCTGGTCATGGAAGCTGTAGTATGTCACAGTGTGTCCCACATTATACCCTCTGTCCACACATCTTCACTTGTAAATAAATGTTCATTGTTTGAGGAGACCAGTGACATGTTAAAAATTATTCCTAATTTTCATTTCACATCATGTGTTTAAGGATGAGAGAAAGAGAGAGAGAGACAGACAGAGAGAGACAGAGAGACAGACAGAGAATATGAGTATAACCAGCTTACTAACTGGCTGGCCAGGAAGCCCAATGGTGTCTGGTTTCAATTCCCTAGTGTAGGGACTACAGGTGTATGTCACCATGTCTGGCTTTTCCATGGGTGCTGGCAACAAACTCAGATCTTCATGTTTGAGTTCCATGCTCTTTAATGTGTGACCCACTCTCTCATCCCCCCACTTTTAAAATAGGCTGTCACATTTTCATATTAAGGATCAGTTCACTTTGTTCCATATGGTGGTTGCAGAAATGAAAAATACTAATTTTACAAGTTTTCAAAGTAGTTAAACATGAACTTTCATGGTCTCTCCACCTATTTTCCATGGCCTCATGTCCTTGTTCAGAGATAACTAATTTCTTTTTTATTTTTCCAGGACAGTGAGCAAATGTAGAATAACAGATAACCTGCAGTTTTAAAGACGGCATGCTGTTTTACATCTCAGCACATGCCTTCTTATCATAGAGTGAGTTTCCATCCTTTTGAGTGAGATCAGGGCATGGAGGACATACTGGTTTGCCGAGGTTTAACCCCAGTTCAGTTTCTATTCTTCGTATAGCTAGTCTAAACTCTGCCATTTACAAAATGCAGATAGAAAAACCTGTTTCTGCAAACTGAGAAATAAACACCTTAGTGTTTGTAAAGGACGGTGCCCGCCTCCGTTAAGCACTCAGTGTTATGCTGCCCATATATTTGAGCTGTGTGTACAGTTGGCTTCTTCCCTCCTGTGCTGGAGAATCAAATTCAGGATCTCCATTAGTTGGCTCTCCTTTCAGCAGCCTTGGTAGTGACTTATCTGTAAATCAGTTTTATTTAGTTGGATAACTAAATCTGTGAATTTATAAATATCATCTATATTGAAAGACAGTTTTTATTGTATCTCTTAAAAGATTGAAAGTGTAATACTGATTTTGGTTGAAAGGTTTAGTCAAAAGCTAGGCTGAAACTAATTTGCTTAAACAGTTGTTGCAAGTGAGTATTTATTCTAATACTTAATATTTTTGAGTATGCTACTTTATCGCCTCTCTAGAATATGGAAATAGCTTACCATGCTAGCCCATTGCTAACTCAGTGAATTATGAGTACAAAATTGTAATGTTTTATTTTTACTTAGCTTACTAATATTGAATTGCTAAGGACTATATAACTCCTGTCCTCTTCATAATAATAGGGCAAAAGTCATGGGAAATATATCAGTATAGCTATTTTGAAGAAATATGATAAAATGAAAGTGGATGGCCTTTGTCTTTAAAAAATAATCATCAGAAAATACCATGTAAACAAGTTTGAACTAAGATACTGTTAGTTGGTTTTGGTTAGCTTTCCCTACTCCCAAATGACTGTTGGTGTGTGCACAATGTTTAATATTTTACTGTGTCGTGTTACCTAAAGACACCGTCGTCTGTTTTACTTAGATCCAGGGGATGAACACACACTTCAGAAACTTCTAAAGAATTTTTCAACAGTAAATGTTTTGTACAAAATGTGCCATGTCAAATATTAATAAGAATATGTGACTGACCGGAATAGGTCACAAAATTGAGGAAGGCATAACAAGTTATAAAACATTCTCTTATTACAACTCTTGGGAAGAGTTGGACAGAAGGAATGATGCTTAAGATTAATGGGACAGCAGAACAGCTGACCCTTTGGAAGGTGGCAGTGGACACACCAGGATCCAGCTGACGCCTTGTTCTTGCTGTGTCACTATCGAGTTGACTATGTTCTCCTTGAGCTGACAAGACGCTGTGCCACATGAAGACACCTGCCGCCAAGCCTAATGCTCTGACTTTGCCCTTTAGAATCTACATGGCGGAAGGAAAGCACTGATTTCTGCAATTGTCCTCTAACTTCCACACTTAAACCACAGCACCAGCGCACATTCATACATGCATACTCAACACACACATACTAACTCAGTTAATTAATAGATCTTTTAAATTTCTGAAGTTGATTTTGGACAATTAATGGTGTGATGAAATTTTCTTGTCTGCCTCTTAGGTACTGCGCATGACTGGAGGTTACGGTGTGGTGCTGTGGACTTGTACTTCACGCTGTTTGGCCTCAGTAGACCTTCCTGTTTGCCCTTGCCAGAGCTCGGGCTTGTTCTCAACCTAAAAGAGAAAAAAGCCGTCTTGAATCCTACCATAATTCCAGAAGCTGGACCTGGCAACCAGGAGTCTGGGAGTAACCTAGGCTGTCATGCACAGCTAGCTGGGTTTCAGAACCCCGTGAGTGTTGTGTTAGTACAGAGGACAGAGCCTCACTGTTAGCACCCCTGAAGAGAACAGTGTCCTCTGCGAATCAGTCAGTTCTCTAGCCTCGGGTCACTGCCATTTTAATGCCCAGCTCTTGTGTGCTCAGCATTTTCCAGTTCGTAGAATGCCACTCTCATCACGTGACTGATGTGACTGAAGCACTCCATTCTGCTTGTGTGATGATGTAAGGTTCTTTGGACCACAGGGTTTCTCCTCTTCGTAGTTCAAAATGACACTGCATACAGATTCAGTTCACAGAGTCGGTTACACGGCAGCTGGTCTTGTCTATGTGTATCCATGGCAACTCTAGGTTGCTTGCTGATCAGGATGAGCACCTGGCAAGTGTTTTTGAATGAAAAGACAAACCCTTACATGGAAGGAAGAAGTCCTCTTATAAAGAGTGCTCTCTCTCTCTCTCTCTCTCTCTCTCTCTCTCTCTCTCTGTCTCTCTCTCCATACCTCTCATTATCAGTGCTTGTAGTCATCACCCCCATGTGCACACTTCAGGTAGTAAGAGAGAGTGACATGAGAAGATGCAGCTTTGGGGGCTTGGGACAGATGGCGTAGTTGTTAAGAGCATTTACTGCTCTGCTAAGTGATCTCAGTTCAGTTCTCAGCATCCTTGTCAGGTGACCACAATAGCCTCTGACTCCAGCCCCAGGGGATCCAGTTCCCTCTTCTGGCTTCCCATCACTGCATATGTGTGAATATTCCTCCTATATACACATACACAATTTTAATTAAAAATAATAAAAATCTTCAGAAAAATATAAAATCCTTTTGGGGGAAAAATCTCTAAAAGTTGACTTCTGCCTTCACAAAAGACAGGAAAGGGCCAGAATTTTTTTTTTTGGGGGGGGGGGGCTTGGCTTTTCAAGACAGGGTTTCTCTTTGTAACAGTATTGGTTATTCTGGAATTCTATTTGTAGACCAAACTGGCCTTGAACTCAGAGAGCCCCCTGCCTCTACCTCCCAAGTGCTTGGATTAAAGGCATGAGCCACCATGTCCAGCAAGGGCTAGAAGTTTTTTACATTGATTCCTGATAACTTTTAGTCATTCGGCATGTTCTAATCTGTGTTGTTGTTTCAACTGTTTAGTTCTTAGCTGTACTATGAGTTGCTTGTTTTCAGAAATTCTATTTTGGTCCTAAGTATTGCCACAGGAACAGGATCACAGTGTAATAAATGTACCATGTTGTGAGCAGAGGTGAAGTGGAAATCTGGCACCTCTAGGGTCCCCACTAGAGCCTGGGTAGACGCTGGAGAAGAATGAGGTTAGCAGTGAAGGCAGACTCACCTTCTGAGGAAGAGGTAGAGGTTACTCTGTTAGCTGGGTAGGACCTTCCAGGAAACCTTGTAAATAATTGCAATAGTTTTTCCTTAGCAGGAACACGTTAGAAAGACTGAATCATTAAAGAACCCAAGTCCCCTAAAACATTCCTTTCAGCTATGTAACTTACTGCATTTTTGTGCACATTTGTGCACGGGACTGTATGTGTGCACACTCCATCACAGCTCAGTAGCTCTTGCCGTATTACAGGTGCAGCCTTTAGTTTCTGTTTACAGTAATATTTTGTTTGTTTGTTTTTTTTTTTTTCAAGACAGGGTTTCTCTGTGTAGTCCTGGCTGTCCTGGAACTTGCTTTGTAGACCAGGTTGGCCTCGAACTCACAGAGATCTACCTGCCTCTGCCTCCCAAGTGCTGGGATTGAAGGCGTGAGCCACCATTGCATGATTCACAGTAGTATTTTATCAGTTGCTTTTGGAGGCTGAACCACACAGTTTTTGTTTCAGAACTTTTGAAGACAAGAAACTTTCTTTTTAAGATTATAATGGGTCTATTCTTTGGCCTCTCTTCCACTTATCCTGAAAGATGATATCTGAACCTAAAGTGATGCCATGACTCTGTGTTCTAGCTTTCAAGTTCGCAGGATGAGGAGGAGGTTGACATGGATACCGTTCACGATAGTCAGGCCTTCATTTCCCACCATCTGAACATGCTTGAAAGGCCATCCACTCCAGGTAAGGGGAATGTGCCACATTCTCGGGGGAGGTAGACAGTGCTCACCTGTGTCCATTCTAAGGTCTCTTGCTTTATTTTTAAATAAGCACGTGTAAAACTGAGAAACCAATATAAAATTCTTGGATTGTATCAGTATAATTCACATTGACAAAATAAATTGTGGAAGGTAATTTTTGGAGGTGTGGTCATATGGCACAGTGGGTAAAGGCATTGTTTGTGCAAGCCTGATGCTCTGAGTTCAGTGCCTGGAACCCTGTAAAGGTGGAAGGAGAGAACCGATCTCTTAATGTTCCCTGACTTCCTCATGTGTATTATGGCATGTGCTTGCACACACACACACACACATTCTCTCTCTCTCTCTCTCTCTCTCTCTCTCTCTCTCTCTAATAAAACTAACAAGTGCTTTTAATTTGTTGTATTATATCGGTTCTTTACATAGTTCCAGGCCAGCCAGAACTATATAGTGAGGTTTTGTCTCACCCTCCCCCTAAAAATTTTGGATTTGTGTAAGATATTTATCATAAAAAATATCTTATTTACTCTTAATAATACGAGTATAGTTACATTCAAAAATCTTTTTTTTATGAAGGCAGTGTTCTTTTTTTTTATTAGAAAGTGACTTTATTTTTTTTCCTTTATTTTTTATTTCATCAAGTTACATCTCAATCGCAGTCCCCTCCCTATTCCCCCTCCAGTCGCACCCTCCCACCCTCAACCCCCCACCCTCATCCCTTTTTTTTTCTTTTAAGTTTAAGGTATATCTTATTTCCCCCTACAGTTTCCCCTTTCAGTCCAACAAATGGCTTTCTCTTATAATAATAAATACAATACAATACAACAGAGGTAATTAGGCCACAGTTATGAGGGTTATATGGCTTAGCGTACATTCCCAATGTCCAGTCCATATGTATTTGGCACCTGACTTTAACATTCTACTATCTAACCATCTCCATGAGTTTAAAGTTCTATATCTGACTCAACATTCATACTAACTTGCAACACAATTTTAAAAGTATCTTCTTAGATCTATAACACTCTCTTGACTCCTAAACAACTCAAAATTTAATTATGAGACTCTAGCTATCTGTTCTTCAACCACCTCAGAGACCTGAGAGGGATAAATATATCTAATTTTATAGGAAGTACAGGGCTTGCAGCTTCCCATACTAAGAAATGACATACCAGTGACTACCTGGACAGTTCCCATTTTCTCTCCATACATTACAGCATCGATCTTCAGTCATTTGGCCCCGTTTCTCTGACAGACATTGATTGTAGAGCAGGGATTATGAAGGACTTACCTACCCTCTCTTGGCACAGCTAGGCTGTCGACTTACCTGCTTCCAGGTTTTGTCCTTTTTGGACAGCATTCTGTCTACAGTTGGAGCAAGGGGCTTTTCCTACCAAGAGATAGGCTTGCGACTAATTCAATCATCTCCCACTGGAGATTCTTTGATGCTCATCTTTTACTTGGAGGAGAATAGGGGGTGCTGTCAGGAGTTGATATGTCTTGATATAAAAAAATCTAAAGTTACAAAAACATCTTTGAATGCCATATTCTGCAGATCTCTTGAGGTTTTTGAAGAGGCCCTATCTATCTCTTATATTAGGGTAAGCAGATGTTGCTTGTCTCGTAGCAGGTTTATTTCTGAGTAGCTTAGAAAGTAACTATAATAGGCTGTCATAGTACCTAACAGAATGACCGGCTTGCATAACCATTAGTTTGCATTTCTTAATTATCCTAAACGGTTTATGACAATTAGTAGTAAAAGGCAGAAACATCACATTTCATTTTTTTTTCTTTACCTCCTAACCCTTCCATCCCATTTCTCTGGGGTGGGGTGTCCTTATAGAACAGTCCCTCATCTCAGTTGAGAGGTCGTGTCGTATGAGGGCCAAGAGCCTCCTCATTCATTGGGGGTCTACGAAGCAGTACCATCAGTGAAAAGTGTCTCGTTGCCCGGGAGAGAGAACTACTAAACAAACCAATAAGCAGACAATAGATAAAAAAGACTAAAAAATAGAAAAAAATATAAAATATATATAAAAAATAAAAATTAAAAATAAGTATGTCCAAGTTCCCTTTGGTGTGTTAGTTGTAGTGTCGGTACCTTCTACTATATAGCTAAAATCCTATAAGTGAAAGATGCCATATGCATCCTTCTGAGTCTGGGTTAGCTCACTCAGGATGAGCTTTTCTAGTTCCATCCATTTGGCTGCAAACTGCATAATTTCATTGTTCCTGATAGCTGAATAATATTCCATTGTGTAGATGTACCACAGTTTTTTAACCCATTCTTCGGTTGAGGGACATCTGGGTTGTTTCCATTTTCTACCTATTACAAATAAGGCTGCTATAAACATAGATGAGGAAACTTCCTTATGATTCCATGAAGAGGCATTTGGGTGTATACCCAGAAGTGGTATGGCTGGTTCCTGAGGCAGAGCTATTCCAAGTTTTCTAAGATATCGCCAGACTGCACAAGCCTGCATTCCCACCAGCAATGGAGTAGGGTACCCCTTTCTCCAACCCTCGCCAGCATGTGCTGCATTTCTCTGATGATTAAGGATGTTGAGCATTATATAGATTCAATGCAATTCCTATCAAAATACCAACACAATTTTTTATAGACTTGGAAAGAGCTATTCTCAATTTCATATGGAACAACAAAAAGCCCAGAATAGCTAAATCAATCCTGTACGATAAAAAAACATCTGGAGGTATCACCATCCCAGATTTCAAGCTGTACTACAGAGCAATAGTTGTAAAAACAGCATGATATTGGTATAGAAACAGACCAGTAGGTCAGTGGAATCGAATTGAAGATCCAGAAATAGACCCACACACTTATGGCCACCTAATTTTTTACAAAGAAGCCAAAACGGCACAATGGAAGAAGGACAGCATCTTCAACAAATGGTGCTGGTCCAACTGGATGTCCACTTGTAAAGAATGAAATTAGGCCCATACTTATCACCTTGTACAAAACTTAAGTCCAAGTGGATCAAAGACCTTAACATAAGGCCGGTCACACTAAATCTACTAGAAGAAAAAGTGGGAGAAACCCTCGAACTAATTGGCACAGGCGACAACTTCCTGAACAGAACACTAACAGCTCAGGACTTGAGATCAACAATCAATAAATGGGACCTCATGAAACTGAAAAGCTTCTGTAAGGCAAAAGACACTGTCATTCGAACAAAACGGCAGCCTACAGACTGGGAGAAATTCTTCACCAACCCCACATCTGACAGAGGGCTAATATCCAAAATCTACAAAGAACTCAAGAAATTAAATGCCAAGAAACCAAATAATCCAATCAAAAAATGGGGGACAGAGCTAAATAGAGAATTCACAAAGGAGGAATCCCTGATAGCTGAGAGACACTTGAAGAAGGCAGTGTTCTATAATGCTACTTTTTTTGTTGTTTTTTTTTATTTTGTGAATTTCACATTATGCACCATGTTCCCTCTCATCTCCCTCCTCCCCTCAGACCCACCCTCTACCCTTGAAACCTCTTCCAATGTTAAAAAAAAAAACCTCATTTTATAAGCTGTAGTGCATCTCAGTGTGTCCCACAATATTCCCTTTTGTCCACTGTTTTTGCTTGCAAATGTTCATTATGATGGCTTCTTGGTCTGGTACGAAGCCTTTGACTTCTGCTAGTTTGTCAATACTGAAACCTCACTGGGACTCCTCTCAGATACACTGTTGTTGTCCTGTGTTGGAGATCCTGTAGTTTTGGGTCTGTGGAACTGACCTGTTCATGCACCCCAGCAGTTCATCCATGGGGTATATGTTGGGGTGGGCCAACTCAAAGCCCTGGTTCTGGGCCTACAACCCTCACATCCAGGGCCAGTTCTACTGTGCTACCTAGGTAAGGTGCAGTGCCTGCTCTCCTAAGTGCTGCAGGAAGAAGCTGGACCAGTTCTCTTCCTCTTATAAGCCGTCAGGGCCAACTCTGCTACCTGTGTTGAGGGCATGAGAGAGTGGAGGGGATCTCTGCTTCTCCAATACCACCTCAATGCAGACAAAAGGCAGGACCAGCTCTTCCACATTCACTCCCTCGGGGCTGGCTCACCCACAACCCTCACGTCCAGGGCCACGCAGTGTTCTTCCTGTCTCTGGCTTGCTTCCTATCTTGGGAGCCCATCTGGTGCTTGCCTGGTGCTGGACTGTTGGTCATCACAGGCTAATTCCCTGTCCAGGGCCCCATGGTGCCAAGCTTATGTTGGTCTCCAGCTTGATTTTTTTTTTCCAGGAATGTTAGGCTACTATTCATTCAGATGTTCGTCAGTCAGACCTGAACGCAGACTTAGCCTCTCTCCTCTCTGCTACCTACTGATCTACATGTAACACAGAAGCCACATCTGCAATGCCTCTAGGGGCCTGCATAATGCTATTTTTTTTTGTCTGCCAGTTCTATATAATTTAATATTATAGATTTACATGTATTTCTCAGCTACCTTTTTTTTGTTGTGTAGTAACCACAAAATGATAAATTTGGGTCTATCTCATTCTGCTTTGCATGTGTGCAGGTATGTATGTATATATTTATTTGTGGGTACACACGTGTAATGGAGATCACAACTCTGACTGTCACTCTTCAGTCACCGTCTATCTTTTATTGAGACAATGAGCTTCCAGGAATCTACCTGTCTCCACCTCCTATCTAGCCATTGCTAGAATAAAAACATGTGGCATGGTACCCACTTTTTTTTTTTGAGACAGGGTTTCTCTGTGTATCACCCCTGGCTGTTCTGGACTTGCTTTGTAGACCAGGCTGGCCTTGAACTCACAGAGATCCACCTGCCTTTGCCTCCCAAGTGCTGGGATTAAAGGCATGTGCCACCATACCTGGCTCCACTTTTTTTTTTTTTTAAAACGTGGGTTTTGGTGGTCCAAACTGAAGTTCTCATGCCTATGAAGCAAAAGACTGAGACGTTTCTCAGCTTAGATTTATTTTTAACATTTTTTCTGCTATGAGTTTGATTTTTTTTCTTCTTTTTTCCCCCCCCTGAGTACTTTGCTCTTTCTTTTGATGATTTGCAAATTTTAAAATGGGTGGTAGTAGCACATGGCTTTAATCTCAGCACTCTGGGGACAAATGTAAGCCGATCTCTGAGTTTGAGGCTAGCCTGCTCTGCAGAGCATTTCCAGGACAGGCACGGCTACACAGAGAAACCTTGTCTCAAAAACACACACAAAAAGAAAACTCTAGTCCTGGCCTGTCCCTTTTAATGGTCTTTATGTTTCCTTCATTAATGTATTTTACTCTCTCTCCGTATCTCTTAATGCACTTTGGTTAGAAACCTACATTATCTGATATCACAAGAGTTATGTCAGCCTGTCTTCAGCCTGTTTGCTTAATAGAGTGATTTCTGTACTGTGATTCAGTCAATGAGTGTGTGCTAGTGAAGTGTGTTTCTTGGAGACAGTTGTTGGCTCTAAGTCCTGTCATCTAGTCTTCTTCTGTTTTTAATTTTTTGACATTTTCTGTACATATATGCAGTGTGTTGTGATTATGTTCACCTGTTGTCTTTTCCTCTGAGCCTTTTATGTTTACTACCTACTCTTCAGTGGCTCTGCCATTAGCTAATGCTACTCCTCCTCAAGCAGCCATTAAAGTAGTTACCACAGGAAGAGATGGGGCCTTACAGATACCTCCATTTGTGGTGGGAAGTGTGCAGATGTCTGTAACTGGTGTTTTAGATGGTCACAATGGCAATGATTCCTGACACTCTTGGTCTTACATTCTTTCTGCCCTCTTTTCTGTGGTGTGCCTTGTGTTTCGAGGGAGTGAGGGTATAGACACTTGTAACCGATCTTTTAAATTATTATTTAACATTTATTTATTACTAAATTCACTTATAACAAACACCAACAATTTCTTAACTATTAATCCTATAAATTCCTACAACCCCTTTAACCTATCCACTAAACCTATTGATAATTATTTTTCTAATCTTTTAGAATGATACAGTCTCTGGGGCAGGTCCTCAGTCGTCAGGAACACAGTCTTTGTTGTAGATTCTTTAACGCACTTAGCAGTCCTTCTTCTGGATCTCTCAGATGCAGGTTCGTCACGGTAAGTTGGTTATTGCAGTCTCACCTTAAATAAGGCTTCATGCTTTCTTCTCTGTGGGAGACCCCAGCCGTCTGCAGGCCAACTTACTTCTTTTGAATCAGGAACTCAGCTGCTCTGCCTCAGTCCTTAAAGCCAAGCACAGTTTCCCCTAGGCCACTGATCGGACAGATCAAACCCCTCCAGGCAAAAGCTGAGCCACAGGGTTTAGTCCTTGGCCTTTTGGTGTCTTGCTCAGGCTTTCTTTGCTCACCGGCTTCTTTCTGCTTCAGGGAGAGAGCTGGCCATCAATGGCCAGCCCTTTTTTCAGCAGGACTCTTGGAGCTCTCTAGCATCAGGGGCCTCTTCTCTTTCTGAGCTCCATGCACTGTCCTTAAATAGGAGGAACTCTGTTTCAGCTTAATTTGGGCTCCAGCCACTTAGCAGCTGAAAACAATGTCAGGCCAGATACTTTGTTTCTTCAAGTCCATTAAGTCTTTCCTGTTTTCCTGACTTCAACCTTGTTTTTCAGTCTATTGAGTCCTGTTTTCCTGACTTCAACCTTGTTTTTCAGTCTATTAAGTCTCCTGTTTGTTTCCTGTTTTTAGTCCACATGCTGATAATGTTCTTCATGCCCCGAATTAAGAGACAGTATCAGAAACCCCTATATATTTTCTCAATCTAATTTATCTAACCCCTACAGACACTCTTGTTTTAAGCTGAGCCTTCCTCTCTCATTTATTCTTAGCACTTTGCCCAGATAGGAATCTACATTAATTGTCATCTTCTCAAAAAAGAGCTTCTTTACATTGGCTGAGAGCTACAATGATCCCAGAATAAACATGAATATTTAGAAGGGAGTTTGACATGTTTAACAGTGCTAGTATGTTCTCTGCTTGGGCCATGTCCCCTCAGCCATAGGCTTTGACCAGGTTTGTAATATCAGGTGTGTTTTCCTCCAGACATTTGGTTATCCCGCAGATAGTTGTGCCACTGTTGCACCAGTAGATATACATTACCTGTCAAGTTAGTATTGTAGCATGCTCCAGTCTAGAGCTGGGTGTGACTATGGCTGAGTCGCCTCCCCAGCAGCCTACATTGTACTTTCCATCACTGTAAACACTAGGAAGCAGAGAGCGAGTTTCCAGTTCAGTTTTATCTTCATTTCTTTGTAACCAAAGTGTATTGTGTGTTCAGTAAAAGGGCCTTAACAGTGATTTCTAGTGGGCAACCCAGAACAATGACAATAGCCTGTATTTTTGTTTGTTTGTTTGTTTGCTTTGAGACAGGGTTTCTCTGTGTATCCTTGATTGTCCTGAACTCACTTTATAGACCAGGCTAGCCTTGAACTCACAGAGATTCATCTGTCTCAGGCTCCCGAGTGATGAGATTAAAGCCATGTGTGGGCCACCATGCCCAGCTACCTGTATTCTTTTTTTTTTTTAATAATTTATTTTTTATTTCTTCAAGTTACATCTCAA
>CAJQZJ010004888.1:1502521-1537342 GCA_907164525.1 Lophiomys imhausi | reverse complement strand
AGACATTGATTGTAGAGCAGGGGTTATGAAGGACTTACCTACCCTGTCTTAGCAGAGCTAGGCTGTCGACTTATCTGCTTCCAAAGTTTTGTCCTTTTTGGACCATTAAGTGTTCTTAACCATTCAGTCACCTCTCCAACCCTCCAATAACAGTTTTGGAAACTCACCCTTTTCCAATAGGCAGTAGAATAGATCTCCTGCTGTCACGGCTGTGCTCATGAGCATTCACCCTGCCGTCACGGCTGCGCTCATGAGCATTCACCCTGCCGTCACGGCTGCGCTCATGAGCATTCACCCTGCCGTCACGGCTGTGCTCATGAGCATTCACCCTTTCCACTTCTTTATATTGCATCTACGCACTCTAGTTTTGCTTTTTATGTCTATCTCTTGGTGACCGTGGTATTGTGTGAAACGTTGATGAATTAACACGGATCTGCATTTACTTCAATAATAGTCTTTCTTGATTGGTTTGATTATTACATGTTCATATGCCAGTGCACAATACCTGGACTGGATTTCATATAAAGGAGTACCACCTGAAAGATTTCATTTTCTCATTTCCAGTCGTTACAAGCATCCTCCAGAGGGAGAGTGTTTTTTACTTTATAATTTCCCCCTAGTATTCCTACGCCAGACAACCTGGTAATTATATGTGTTAGATACCATGAGGGGAGCAGAGAAGGGAAGGGTTCCCACAAGTTAGATGAGTCAGACATTTTCAAAAAAAAATTGTTATTTCTCAAGATAAACTTTTACACCAAAACATGTTACTTGGGTGTAAGCCTTTCCCATTTGATCATGAGTCACTGAGGGCAGAGACCACACCATTATGAGGCTTACTGCCCTTAACCATTTAGCCACCAAGAGTCGCTGCATGGTCTCTGTATTTAGCATGGTCTCTGTATTTATTGAACATGAAAGTAGAAGCTGGTTTTAGCAGCTAGAGTAAACAGCTTTATAGACAGATCAAATCCTGTAAAGCAGGGAACCTGGGTTCTATTTCCCACTCTGTGGTTATCTTGTGTTGTGTGGCTGAAATACATCACCCAATCTCAATGGGGCCTAAGTCTTTCAAAAAATGGAAAAATAATAAGACTGTTTCAAGGTGTCTCAGCAGCTGCCAAACTCCTAGAACTCTGTTGGGACTGATCATAAAGCCTTTACTTTAGGTCTTAAATAAAGGGAGCCTTGCTTGATCGTATTTCACTTTTTGAAAAAAAGACATCATCAGTAGACTGCAAATACTCCGAAAATCTGGATCAGATATTGTGCAGTTAGATGTGTAAGCTTTTTACTTACGTAAACTGTTTTCTTACCCTTTGAACAGATCTACCGCCCTCCCTGCTGTCAAGACCACCTCACAGCTCCTTAGCTACTCTTGGTGGGATTTAGAACTTCGTTGGTCTCCATGGTCATCGAAGCTCACATAGAGTTGGGAGACCTCAATGTATGGCTGGTGAAGTGTTATCCATAGGAGAGTCTATTCCCCTGCTTTCAGGAGCCTAGGCCTCGTAGCAGGATTGTGTGTGTGTGTGTGTGTGTGTGTGTGTGTGTGTGTGTGTGTTTGTGTGTTTGGAATTTGACCCTGTAGTCTGAACCCAGTCATAAACCAATGAGACACCAGGGAAGATCATGTATATGATCTAAGATATACCTTCTTAATTTCTCTGTTCTGATTGTAGTTGAGCTCTGATAATTCCAAGTGAAGATTTATTTTCCTTTCTGTTGTTTTTTTGACAGGGTCTCACTTTGTAGTCTCAGTTAGCTGGCAATCCACTGTGTAGAATAAGTCACTGGAGCCCTCCTTCACCCACCTTCTGGGTGTTGAACTTTCAGTGGGTGACATGACACCCTGATTTAATGAAGTCTTGTTTATAATTTTGAGACAGGCTTTCACTAGGTAGCTCAGGAACTTTGAACTTTTGCTCTTTGTGCCTCAGTTTCCCTCTTACCATGAACTCCCTCCTGCAGGGATCAGAGGTATGTGCCACTGCACCTGGATCTAATGACTTTGTAAGTCCTTATTTATTTAGTTATTTTGTTAGTTAGTGTGCAGAGTTCAGGCATGCTTGTGGAGGCCAGAGGGCAACTTTGGGGAGTCTTCGCTCTCTTGTTACATGTGTAAACCAGGGATGGGCGTCAGGTCATCAGGCTTGTGAGTTAGTGTTTTAATCTCTCCAGTTCTAGTTGGAATTATTATTATTATTATTATTATTATTATTATTATTATTACTCATTTTTTTGAGGGTTTATCTGTGTAATCCTGGCTGCCTGGAACTTGCTCTGTAGACCTGGCTGGCCTTGAACTCAGAACTCATAACTCAGAGATCCGCCTGCCTCTGCCTCCCGAGTGCTGGGATTATAGGCATGTGCCACCACTGCCCAGCTTTCTAGTGGGAATTCTTAACTTAATTCTATTTAAGTACACATTTTAAAGCTCCTGAGTCCTGCCTCCCATACCAGAGAACATTCTTAAAAATCCTGTGTCCAGAAGGTGAGTCTAGGAGGGAACAATGACTGATCCTGTGACCCATAGGCACTTCAATGGAGTCTTCTTGACACCTAAATAGTCTCTGACTTTGAGAGGAACAGTGTCCTTTACACTTGCTTGGCTTTAAGAGACCTCTAACAAAATGCTGATCATAGCCATAAGGAGTTTGCCGGTTAGTTGGTCATTGTTACAATTGTTATTTTAATATTCCTTCTTGGCCAGGTGCTAGTTGATAGAAAAATCTGAGTTCCCAGGTCTAGCCACCATGCCGCCACTGCATTACAGAAACATCTGTCTCTTCATGGAGTTGATCTTCCACTCTTGCAGAAGTGAATGCTCTGCTCATTTTGTGGTCGAGCAAGCAGACATGGAAGCATGTGTTCTACATTTTTATTAATGCAATGCAGGCCGGTTCTGGCATTGATTAAAAATCTGCTCTGCAGATACTTCCGTGCACGGTCATTATATGCAGAGTTGTTTTGTAAGAAGTTTCCAGATTTCACATGTTCCTTACACCTTACAGATACAGACTGAAGGCCTTTCAGGCAATGGTGGGCATGGCAGAGCATTGCTCCTTGAAAGTTGTGCTTCTCATTAGTGATGGTAACTTTTGAGCGAGAAATAGAGATGTTTGCATTTCGGCCTGGCGAAAGCATTGGACATCTTTTGAATATCTTCCTTTGAGGGGACAGTTCACACATCAGGTTTTGATTCTTGTGCAGTTGTTTTCCACTCTGAGAGGAGCCAACTATTATCCTAAAAGGTCAGTATTTGGTTTCCATACTGAATTGAACAATCAAGTTTCGTGCCTATTTTTCTTTAACTACAAAGTTCTATTTTAAATATAGTTGTCTTTCACTTCATTATAAGTGGACGCTTGGTCCTCCAGAAGTCTAAGCAGCACTAGAGTTGGCCATTTCTTTCCTCTTCCTCCACACACCCATACCACATAATAGTAACAATAGTAAGTAAATGAACATTTAAAAGGGCTCATGTTCCACCCTCAGCTTTTAAAAAAGGGAAACTTTCATAAGCATCACTCTTAGGAATCTTCTCTCTCTCTCTTTCTCTGTGTGTATTTCTGTCTCTGCCTCTCTCTGTGTGTGTGTCTGTCTGTCCATCCTAAGGAATGAAGGTAGGGACTCATCCTAAGCAAGCTCTGTACCAGTCAACTATCTCGCAGCCTCCCTTAATTTTCTTTTTCATATGGGCTTAAAGTTACTCTGCACCTCAGTCATATAGATCTTTGATCTGTCTGTCTCAGGTTCCCAAGTAACTGAGATCATAGGCCTACAATATCATGCCTGGGTCTCTACGTACTTTGGATTAGAACATTTTATGCATTTCAGAGGTTCAGGAGAAACTAAATGCATGGGTTCAGATCCAAGCCCCACCACTAGTTGAACTGTGTGACATTAAGTAAATGGTTTATTCTTCTGACCCCTCATCATTACCTGAACAGGGGAGACAATGATGATGATGATGATGATGATAGTGATATAACTTTTGGAATTTGGTGTTTTAGAGATTCCTGGGAAGGCATAAAGAGATTTGTAGATCCACTGTCCAGTGAAACCGCCACAGCTGCTGGGCAGGGTAAGAACACCATTAGAAATTTCTGTAAATTGTTCAAAGAACATACAACTAACAAATATTTATTCAACAAAAATCCTCGTATGCCCTTAATTGAAACTCCATATGGGCAGATATGGCCAAGAGACAGAATGACCAGGCCCCTGGGCTCCAATCCAGAGGTACAGTGTCTCCTAGGGGAGACATTTCAAATCCTCTCCAGCCTCAATTCAAAGAGGTTCACTATTTCCCTGATTAGTGCAGACAGGGGTCCCACCTTGATCCGGTCCCCACTCATAAGCAAGAGAACTATTCAGATCTCTGCTTACAAAGCAGAGGTATTCCTCCAAGAGAGACAGGCCACTGTCCAGCAACCTCAGTGTCAGAGAGGAAAGGCAGCCAGGAAAGACAGAGGATGCAGTGTTCTCTCAGAAAACAGACTTCTTTGACACACACTGAGGAAAAGTTCATGCCTTTCTCCAAAACAATGGGCAGTTGGTAAGAAATTAAGAGGGCAGCTGTTTGTGAGAGACAAGTTAAAACCTCAGGCCAGGCTAATTTACTTGTCATGACTAGGGGGAAAGATAACTGGTAAAGATTATTCCTGAAGTAGGGTGGAAAAGTCTCCTCTCAAGGGCTGGCTTCAAAAAAAAAAAAAAAAATAAAAAGAAAAACCCCCCCCCCCCCCCCGCCCCAAGAAAAAACTTCTCTTGTATTTAATTAGGTCAAATTGTGGTGCAATTTATGTCCTGGGGAATTGTTGGAAAGAAGAGAACAATCTCAGGCAGTTGGTGGAACCCAACAGCTGGACTGTGAGGTAATAGAGAAGGAGAACTGACCAGAGTCAGCGAAGGAGACAAAAAGATCTGCTAAGGCAGCCACTATCCCAGGGTAGCAGCAAAGCCAATGGCTTCTCTCAGTGGAGGCATAGCCAGGATAAGATTTCAGAGAGGGGAAAAGCCCATACCGGGAGGAGAGATATTAGTATCTGAAATTTCTCTGAGAACTGCAGAGTAGAAGGAAAGAACGGACTCCTACAATTGTCTTTTGGTTACTGTATGTGGGCAGTAGCACACACGTTGTGGCACACATGCATGCACATGTGCACACACCCACACACATAAATGTAATAATTTAAAAAATATCGAAAGTGGTAGGAAAAAAAAAACCCTACATAGAAAGCTACCCTGTAGAGCCTTATCTCTAACTTCTTGTTAGAATGATAGAGACCAGAGGCACAATGCAGTGTGGATTGGCATGGTCAGGGTGTCAAAGAAACTGCCAACCAAGAATCTTTTGTCCAGTAAAGTTATCTTTTACAAATAAAAGCAAAATAAAGACATTTGCATAAAAACAAAGATGGAAAGAATTTGTTCTCTCAAATATTTTTTATGTTTATTTATTACTTCAGGTTACATCTCAATCACAGTGTCCTCTTTCAACCCCTCCCAGACCCGCCCTCCCACCTTCTACCCCCTATCCCTTCCATCCCAGTCCTCCAGTGTGGAGTGTCCTTACCTATCAGTCCCCTACCCCAGTTCAGCAGTCATATGAGGGCCAAGAGCCTTCTCATACACTGGGGGGCCTACAAGACAGGCACACTAGGGCAAAGTGTCTCATTGACAGGTAACAAAGTTTATGTTCCTATTCCCTTTGGTGCATTGGCTGTAGTACAGTTATCCTGTACTATATGGCTAAAATCCAATTATAAGTGAGTAGATGCCATGTGCATCCTTCTGAGTCTGGGTTAGCGCACTCAGGATGAGCTTCTCTAGTTCCATCCATTTGGATGCAAATTGCATGATTTCATTGTTTCTGATGGCTGAGTAGTATTCCATTGTGTAGATGTACCACAGTATGTTTTTTTAAATAGAAACAATAAAAGAAGTTGTTTTCGGCCAAAGGCAAGAGAAACTAACCACCTAAAAGCGCACCTGAAAGAGCTAGAACAAAAAGAGGCAAACACTCCCAAGAGAAGCAGACAAGAGGAAATTATCAAACTCAGGGCTGAAATCAACAACTTAGAAACAAAAAGAACAATACAAAGACTCAATAAAACCAAGAGTTGGTTCTTGAGAAAATCAACAAAATAGACAAGCCCTTAGCTAAACTAACTAAAAGGCAGAGGTAAAATACCCAAATCAACAAAATCAGAAATGAAAAGGGGGGAATAACAACAGACATTGAGGAAATCCAAAGAATCATTAGGTCCTACTTCAAAAACGTGTACTCCACAAAATTGGACAATCTAAATGAAATGGACAATATTCTTGATAGATTCCACCTATCAAGGTTAAATCAAGATCAGGTAAACAAATTAAACAGTCCTATATTCCTTAAGGAAATAGAAGAAGTCATTAGAAGTCTTCCAATCAAAAAAAGCCCAGGCCCCGATGGTTTCAGCACAGAATTCTACCAGACATTCAAAGAAGAGCTAACACCAATATTCTTCAAACTCTTCCACAACATAGAAACAGAAGGAATACTGCCAAACACATTCTATGAGGCCACAGTCACCCTGATACCTAAACCTCACAAAGACCCAACAGAGAAAGAAAATTTCAGACCAATTCCCTTATGAACATGGATGCAAAGATACTTAATAAAATACTTGCAAACCAGATCCAAGATCACATCAAAAGTGTCATGCACCATGATCAAGTAGGCTTCATCCCAGGGATGCTGGGGTGGTTCAACATTAGAAAAATCCATCAATGTACTTTACCACATAAACAAGCTGAAAGAAAAGAACCACATGATCATCTCCTTGAATGCTGAAAAAGCTTTTGACAAAATACAGCACCCCTTCATGTTAAAAGTCTTGGAGATATCAGGCATACAAGGACTGTACTTAAACATAATAAAGGCAATTTACAACAAGCCAATAGCCAACATCAAACTAAATGGAGAGAAACTTAAAGCCTTTCCTCTGAAATCAGGGACAAGGCAAGGCTGCCCACTCTCTCCATATCTCTTCAACACAGTACTTGAAGTTTTAACTAGAGCAATAAGACAACTAAAGGAGATCAAGGGGATACAAATTGGAAAGGAAGAAGTCAAAGTATCCCTATTTGCAGATGATATGATATTATACATAAGTGACCCCAAAAATTCCACCAGAGAACTCCTACAGCTGATAAACTCCTTCAGCAAGGTGGCTGGATACAAAATCAATTAAAAAAATCAGTAGCCCTTCTCTACACAAAAAATAAATGGGCTGAGAAAGAAATAAGGGAATCAACACCCTTCACAATAGCCACATAATATAAAATACCTGGGGGTAACTAACCAAGCAAGTGAAAGACCTGTATGATAAGAACTTCAAGTCTCTGAAGAAAGAAACTGAAGAAGATATCAGAAGATGGAAAGATCTCCCTTGCTCATGGATAGGTAGGATCAACGTAATAAAAATGGCCATCTTACCAAAAGCAATATACAGATTCAATGCAATTCCTATCCAAATACCAACTCAATTCTTTACAGATCTGGAAAAAACAATTCTCAGCTTCATATGGAATAACAAAAGACCCAGAATAGCTAAATCAATCATGTACAATAACAGAACATCTGGAAGTATCACCATCCCGGATTTCAAGCTGTACTACAGGGCAATAGTAATAAAACCAGCGTGGTACTGGTATAGAAACAGACCAGTTGACCAATGGAATCGAATTGAAGACCCAGAAATAAACCCACACACCTATGGTCACTTAATTTTTGACAAAAAAGCCAAAAACATACAATGGAAAAAGGAAAGCATCTTCAATAAATAGTGCTGGTCTAATTGGATGTCAACAAGTAGAAGAATGCAAATAGATCCATACTTATCACCCTGTACAAAATTTAAGTCTAAGTGGATCAAAGACCTCAACATAAATCCAGACACACTAACATTAATAGAAGAGAAAGTTGGGAAAAGCCTTGAACTCATTGGCACTGGTAGCAACTTCCTGAACAGAACACCAATAGCTCAGGCACTAAAACAAACAATCAATAAATGGGACCTTATGAAATTGAAAAGCTTCTGTAAGGCAAAGTACGCTATCCTTAGAACAAAACGGCAGCCTACAGACTGGGAAAGGATCTTCACCAACCCAGCATCTGACAGAGGACTAATATCCAAAATATATAAAGAACTGAAGAAATTAAACATCAAAAAATCAAATAACCCTATCAAAAAATGGGGCACAGAGCTAAACCGAGAATTCACAGAAGAGGAATTTCTAAAGGCCGAGGGGCACTTGAAGAAATGTTCAACATCTTTGGTCATCAGGGAAATGTAATGAAAACATCTCTGAGATTCCCTCTCACACTTGTCAGAATGGCTAAGATAAAAAACTCAAATGATAGTACATGCTGGCGAGGATGTCGAGAAAGAGGAACACTCCCCCATTGCTGGTGGGAGTGCAAACTTGTGCAACCACTTTGGAAATCAATATGGAGATATCTTAGAAATTTGGGAATATTTTTACCTTAAGACCCAGCCATACCCTTCTTGGGCATATATCCAAAAGATTCAAAACGAAACCACAAGGACATTGCCTCAATAATGTTCATAGCAGCTTTATTTGTAATAGCCAGAAACTGGAAGCAACCCAGATGTCCTTCAACTGAAGAATGGATAAAAAAAAAAAACTGTGGTACATTTATACAATGTAATATTACACAGCTATCAGAAATGAGGAAATCATGCAATTTGAAGCCAAATGGATGGAGCTAGAAAAGCTCATCCTAAGCGAGCTGACGCAGTCCCTGAAAGATAAACATGTTATGTATTCCCTTATAAATGGATATTAACCATACATCACAGGATAACTATCGTACAACCCAAAGACCCAAATAGATAGGAACCTAGCATATCTATCCTAGGAAAAATTTCACCCACCAGTGAGTCATGGAATCTGCTGCAGGTTAGTGGAACACCTTACCCTAGATGGGGTGCCATATCAAGCCCCAGTACAAGTGGAAGCTCTTGGCCCTAAAATGACTGAAGATCTGAGGGAGTATGCTATGTGAGGGCCCACCTCATCTGAGGAGAAGGAGACTGTCAAGTAGAGGAACAAGGAGGGAGGGAGGGAGGGAGGGGCGAGGAGGGAGGAAACTATGTTCTAGAAGTAACTTGAGAAAACAAAATAATACATTTTTAAGAGTTAATAGGCTTAAAAATATAATAAAGATACCACATAAAAACTTCAAACTATAATTTACCAAAGGTATACTTGCCTTACAGGCATGAAAGGAAAATGGCCTTAATTTCAGATTAGAATGTTAGACTGCAGGTGGCCACATAGCTTACACAAAGTTTTTTTTTTTTTTTTGTAGAGGTATAGGATATTTCCATGGTTTGGCATTAAAAAGCAGGTAAGAAGTTTAAAATACTGTAAATAAATTAAAGGTTACTGTTGTTCAACCTGGTTTTCTAAACCTCCAGGAGTTGAAAAAACTTGGAGCTAAGGTAAAGTACATGAAATGCGTGGTGTTAACCCATGCCTTCAACTCCAGCAGAGACAGGAGGATCACTATAGAGTTAGTTGTCTTATAAATTCTAGAGTTACAAGGAACAGGGTGGTGATGGTACACACCTTTAATCCTATCATTTGAGAAGGATACACCCTTAATCCCAACACACTAGAGACAGAAACCTGCAGATCTCAGAGTTCAAGGTCAGCCTTACACAAAGCAAGTTCTAAACAGAGAAAAACTTCGATCCAGGCATGGTGGAGCACATCTTTAATACCATCAGTTGGGAACCACATGCCTTTGATCCCAATACTTAGAATCCAGAGACAGTCACATAGTATTTGGAAGGATTTAAGTTTAAAAGCTACTCACAAAAGGCATGCTGAAATTCAAATTGTCCTTTGAGATCTCAAGATACATACACTTAAAGGTTTGTTTAGTTCCAAAATATCAAAATAATTTCTTTTTTAATCTCAATTGAAATATAATACTTTTTATATCATCAAAAAGCCAAATTTGCTCCAGGAAAAATATTACCTGCCCCCCCCCCAAAAAAAAGGTAGTGTCCCAGAGTTAGGATTAGGGCAGGGCTCTGTTCTTATCTTTCCAGGAGATTTAAAGCATCCATCTAAGGAATCCAGGGACAACTGGACAACTGCAACCTCAGCAGAAAACAGATCAGACACCAAAGAAGACAAGTGGCCCAGATGATCCAGCCTTGCAGACTTCCTCAATAGCTGTTTCCTCAAATGTCTACACCTCAACAATTCAAAATTGCTAAGATTGTTCAGCTCCACAGACTGTTCCAGCCAGAACTTCTGAAGTTCAGCTTCTAGTTCAGCTTCTGTCTACAAACTTCTTAGGACCTTTAAATAGCTGAGCACAAAAAGACTGAACAACAAATGATTCTATTAACATTTTTAACCATTTTTCCATTCTTATTTGGGCCCCAAACAGGTTTACTACATCCCAAATCAGCAGGAAGTCAGTTTAAGAGAGCAAAGTCCCATCTCCAGAAGGTGGGTTGGGTGTTTTTCCCACCTTTGGTCATTTGATGGGTTATAGATAATCTTGTTATTTAGGGGGAGAGACTACAAGCTGTTAAATGGGTTTTGGAGGTTAGACCCAGGGACTTCCTTCTTTTTCTTTTCTGTATCCTTCTTTCTCTCCTATGTAGGGGTGAACAGACTTGAGAAAAAAATGGGACATAGACATAGTATAGGAACGATAAAGAAAAAAGGGCAGATTATTGAATATGCCAGTATACCTTTGTATACTGATACAAAATTAAGATTATATTTGGCTACATTGGTATTGATCTTTGTATATTGATACAAAATTAAGGTTAACTCTTTGAAGGTATTGTACCTAGGTAATGCTTAAAAATGAAATGTGAAGTTTTGGCCTTTTGATACCAACTGTCATAAACTGTTTAGGATAATTAAGAAATGCAAACTAATAGTCATTCAAGCATGTCATTTTGTTAGGTACTAGGACAGTCTATCACAGTTATTTTCTAAGCTAATCAGAAGTCAAGTTGCTAAGAGACAAGCAACATTTGCTTATCCAATTATAAGAGATAGATAGGTGGTCTTCAAAAACCTCAAGAGATCTGCAGAATATGGCATTCAAAGATGTTTTCTTTTTCTTTTCCTTTTTTTTTTTTTTTGAGACAGGGTTTCTCTGTATAACAGCTCTGGCTGCCCTGGACTCACTTTGTAGACCAGGCTGGCCTCGAACTCACAGAGATCTGCCTGCCTCTGCCTCCCAAGTGCTGGGATTAAAGGCGTGAGCCACCACCGCCTGGCCCAAAGATGATTTCTTACGATTTTTTTGATATCAAGACATGACAGAACCCCCTATTCTACTCCAAGTAGAAAATGAGCATTGAAGAATTTCCAATTGGAGATGGTTGAATTAGTGGCAAGCCTATCTCTTGGCAAGAAAAATCCCTTGCTCCAACTGTAGACAGAATGCTGTCCAAACAGGACAAAACTTGGAAGCAAGTAAGTTGACAGCCTAGCTCTGTCAAGACAGGGTAGGCAAGTCCTTCATAATTCCTGCTTTACAATCAATGTCTGTCAGAGAAATGGGGCCAAATGGCTGAAGATTGATGCTGTAATGTATGGAGAGAAAATAGAACTGTCCAGGCAGCCACTGGTATGTCATTTCTTAGTTTTGGAAGCTGTTGGCCCTTCACTTCCTGTATAACCAGATATATTTATCCCTCTCAGGTCTCGGAGGTGGTTGAAGACTAGATAGCTACAGTCTTATAGTTAAATTTTGAGTTGTTTAGGAATTAAGAGGGCATTCTGGATCTAAGAAGATGTTTTTAAAATTGTGATGCAAGTTAGGATGAAAGCTGAGTTGGATATAGAACTTTAAACTCACGGAGATGGTTGGATAGTAGAATGTTAAAGTCAGTTGCCAAATACGTATGGACTGGACATTGGGAATGTATGCTAAGCCCTATAACTCTCATAATTGTGGCCTAATTATTTCTGTTGTTTTGTATTGTATTTATTGTTAGAAGAGAAAGAGCCTTTGTTGGACTGAAATGGGGAGCTGTTGGGAGGAAAAAGATATACCTTAAATTTAAACAAAAAAGGAAGGGGATGGGGGGTTAAGGGAGAAGAGGGTGGGAGGTTGGGACTAGAGGGGGGAGTAGGGAGGGGATTGCAATTGAGATGTAACTTGAAGAAATAAAAATAAATTTTAAAAATTGTGATTGAAAAAGATTGTTATTAATCATAAATTATGTTAATGTAATTGATAATAAACAATAGATAATAAATTATAATAATATGATATTATGATACTAAGAATCAAATCAAAATGACTGAGATTCCATCTCACACCTTTCAAAATGACTAAAATCAAAAACTCAAGTGACAAAACATGCTAGCAAGGATGTGGAGCAAGGTGAACACTCCTCCATTGCTGCTGGGAGTGCAAGCTTATACAACCGTTGCGGAAATCAATTTGGTGGTTTCTCAGAAAGTTAGAAATAGTTCTACCTTAAGACCCAGCCATACCATTCCTGGGTATATTTCCTAAAGATGTTCCATCATACCACAAGGACATTTGCTCAAATATGTTCATAGCAGGTTTTTTTTTTTTTTTTTTTAGTAATAACCAGAACCTGGAAATAACCTAGATGTCCCTCAACTGAAGAATGGATAAAGAAATTGTGGTACATTTACACAATGGAATACTACTCAGCTATTAAAAGCAAGGAAATCATGAAATTTGCAGGCAAATGGATAGAATTAGAAAAGATCATCCTAAGTGAGGTAACCCAGACCCAGAAAAACACAGATGATATGTACTCACTTATAAGCAGATATTAGCCATAAGGTACAGGGTAACCATCCTTCAATCCACTGACCCAGAGTAGCTAAGAAACAAGGAGGGCCCAAGGAAGGATACTTGAATCTCACTCAGAAGGGAAAAAAATACAGACATCAGAAAGAGATAAAGAGATGGAGCTGAGCAGGAAAAGAGGTGGGGGAAGGGGAACAGGGGTGAGGATCAGGTCTGGGAAGGCAGGGGTGGGAGGTGGTAGGGTTGGGAGAGAGAAGGGAAACTGAGGGGGAGGGATCTCTGGGACAAACTGGAGACCTGTGATGGGGTAGGCTCCTGTGAGGATATATGGGTAACTCTAGCTGAGAATCCTAGCAGTGGGGGATATGGAGACTGAAGTAGCCATCTTTTATTTTTTTCACTTTTAAAAAAAATTTAAAATTTATTTATTTATTACTTCAGGTTACATCTCCATCGCAGTGTCCTCTTTCCACCCCTCCCAGTCCTGCCCTCCCACCCTCTACCACTATCCCTTCCATCCCACTCCTCTGGAGTGGAGTGTCCCTACATAAAGTCCCCGCCCCAGTTCAGCAGTCATATGAGGGCCGAGAGCCTCCTCATACACTGGAGGTGTATAAGGCAGCACCACAAGGGAAAAGTGTCTCACTTACAGGAAACAAAGTCTATGTTCATGTTCCCTTTGGTGTATTGGTTGTAGTATAGTTATCCTGTACTATATGGCTAAAATCCGACTATAAACAAACAAACAAACAAACAAACAAATAAATAAATAAACAAATAAGGCTGCTATGAACATAGATGAGGAGACTTCCTTGTGATTCAGTTAAGAATCATTTGGATGTATACCCATAAGTGGTATGGCTGGGTTCCAAGGCAGAGCTAATCCTAGTTTTCTAAGATGTCGCCAGATTGAACTCCATAGTGGTTGCACAAGCCTGCACTCCCAGCAGCAATGGGGGAGGGTTCCCCTTTCTCCACACCCTCGCCAGCATGTGCTGTCATTTGAGCTTTTGATCTTAGCCATTCTGACTGGTGTGAGATGGAATCTCATAGTTGTCTTGAGTTGTATTTATCTGATGATTAAGGATGCTGAGCATTTCTTCAAGTGTCTCTCAGCCATTAGGAATTCCTCCTTTGTGAATTCTTTGTCTAGCTCTGTTCCCCATTTTTTGATTGGATTATTTGGTTTCTTGGTATTTAATTTCTTGAATTCTTTGTAAATTATGGATATTAGCCCTCTGCCAGATGTGGGGTTGGTATAGATTTTTTTCCAATCTGTAGGCTGCTGTTTTGTTTGAGTGACAGTGTCTTTTACCTTACAGAAGCTTTTCAGTTTAATGAGGTCCCATTTATTGGTCATTGGTCTCAGATCCTGAGCTGTTGGTGTTCTGTTTCGGAAGTTGTCACCTGTACCGATGAGTTCAAGGGTTTTCCCCAGTAGCTTTAGTGTGTCCAGCCTGAAGTGGCCATCTTCTAAGGCCAGGCAGGACTGCCAGTAAAGGGTGGGGGACCCTGACCTACCCACAAAACTCTTGACCCAAAATACTCAGCTTACAAGATGTGTAGGGATAAGGATGGAACAGAGACTGAGGAGATGGCCAACAAGGGACTGGCCCAACTCCATACCCAACCTATGAGAGAGAATCAACCCTTACACTGTTAATGATGCACCGCTATGCTTGCAGACAGGAAATAGATAGGAACTGTCCTCTGAGAGGCTCCACTCACCAAAGGATCAAAACAAATGCTGAGACCCACAGCCAAACACTGGACAGAGACCTGGGAGTCTTGTGGAAGAGTTAGGGGAAGAACAGAGGCACCAGAAGGGAACAAGAACTACACAACAAGACCAACAGAGGCATCTAGCCCAGGCCCATAGGGGACTCACAGAGACTGAACCATCAACCAAAGAGCATGCATGGACTGAACCCAGGTCTCCTACACTCATGGAGCTGAGGGACAGTTTGGTCTTTATGTGGCCCCCTAGCAATTAGAGCAGGGACTATCCCTGACACCTACTCTGTTGTTTACAGTAGGATGCCTTTCCTCTAATTGGGCTGCATTGACTAGCTTCAGTGGAAGAAGTTGCAGTTAGTTCTGACATGAAGGACTGGGAAGGGTTGGTGGGTGGGGTCCCTTCTCTGAGAAGGGGAGGAGGGAATGAGGGCAGAGGGTGGGAGGGTTGGGAGGAGAAGAGGGAGGGGGCTGTGAACAGGATGTTAAAATGAATAAGTAAATATTTTTAAAAATTGAAAAAAGATGACCATTTGAAATATCATAAAAAATAAAGTATTTAAGGATATTCTTCATGAGGTTAATGGAAACACTGAAAACTATGCCATTTGGTTGGAAGTTGCTAAGTAGAAATCTTAACCTACCCAGGGAATGGCCCTGCCCACAGTCAAGATGTGTGTGGCTGCATCAATTAATGTAATGAAGATAATCCCTCACAGGCATGTCTATAGACATTTTTTCAGAAGATTTTATGTTGTGGCTTGCGACCACTGACTGTACCGCCTGTACAGGGGGCTGGGAATTGGAGAGACAAAGAACACAGAGAGGGACACCAAGTCAAGTCAGATCTGATCAAGGTGTCGAACTGTACTGAAGGTTCAACTGCTTATATAGACTAAGAACAACAAGTAGGCGTGGCATCAGTATCAGGAAAGCTCAGCAAATACCAGCTGCTTGGAATATCCCAGGTAACAGGCCAAACTGTGTCACTCAGGTGCAGGTTAAGTACTTGACAACAAATCACTAAATGTCTGCTCTGGAAGGGGGCTGCATCAATCCTAGGTTCTGTCAAGTTGACAATTAGCACAAACCATCACTTCCTCGAAGTTCATCTACAGGTGTAATAACCCTGCCCCCCCCCCAAGATTACAACGGACTTTGCAAGCACTGACAAGCTATCAATCAATCAATTAATAATCAGAGGATGCTTGCTTCTAAAAGCCTACTGCAAAGCTTCACAAATCAAGGCACTGTAATACAAACAAAACCAGAGACATATTGTTTCATAGGATGAAGCCAACAGTCCAAACATAAACTTTACCTGTCTATGAAATTGCTTTTTAATAAGAGTGGGATGGCAAGTCACTGGGAAAAGCATCATTTTTATTTTTTTTTATTTTTTGAAATTGAAATATAATTATATTGTTTTCTGTCTTTTCTCCCTCCAACCATATTTATGCACTTTCTCAAATTCATGTCCTCTATTTCATTGTTATTACATATTTATCTATATAGATCAGTAGGTAGTTTCTTAAATATATAAATACAACCAACTTAATCTGTGTAATGTTGATGGTATGTATATAATTTCAGGACTGACTGTGTCATTAGATAACAGAATCATCCTTTTAACAAATGGTGCTAGAAGAACTGAATAACCCATGAAAAGTAATGAAACTGGTCCCTTGTCTTAAAACACATGTAAAAATGAACTCAAGTTGGGTCAAAGACTTAAATGTAACGATTACAACTACAAACTCTTTTAAAATATCAGTTTAAGTGTCTGAAACCTCAATTTGATAGTTATACGATAACAAAAGATCAAGGAAAAATTTTAACTTAATACAAATTTAAAACTTTCATGCTTTAAAGGACACAAAATGAAAAGAAAATGGGAACGCAACCTATAAAATTGGAAGAAATTTTTGCAAAAGGGCTTGTATATATTGTGTTTTTGAACTCCAAAACTGCCCCTAGAGGCATTACAGGTATGACTGCTATGTCACAAGTACATCAGTAGGTGGCAGAGAGGAGAGAGACTAGATCTACATTCAGTGTTCTGACCTATGAACCTCCAAATTAATAAAAGCCTAACCGTCATGGAAAAAAGCAAGCCAAAGACCAACACCAGTTCAGCAACTGCAGGCCTTTGACAGAGAGCTAGCCTATGATGACCAAGAGTCCAGCACCAGGCAAGCACCAGATGGGCTCCCAGGATAGGAAAACAAGCCACATACAACAAGAACACTGCTGGTCCTGGATGTGGAGTTCGTGAGTAAGCCAGTTTTGAGGATGTGAGTATGGGAGAGCCAACCCTGCCTTTTGTTTGCTTTGTGGTGGTGTTGGTGATGGAGAGATTCCCTCCCCTCTCTTTTGCTCTCACCTCCAGTGGCAGACAGGAGATCTGCCCCATGAGGTCACAAGACTAGGAGAGCAGACCCTGCACCAAGCCTGGGTAGCACAGTAGAACAGGCCCTGGATATGTGGGTTGGAGGTCCAGAACCAGGGCTTTGAGTTGGCCTACTCCAACAAATACCCCATGGATGAACTGCTGGAGTGCATGAAGAGGCCAGTTCCACAGACCCAAAACTACAGGATCTCCATGACACAGGACAATAACAGGATATCTGAGAGAGTCCCAGTGAGGTTTCAGTATTGACAAAGTAGCAGAAATCAGAGGCCTCGTACCAGACCGAGGAGTTGTTATAATGAACGTTTGCAAGCAAAAGTATATGGGCAAAGTGGAATATTGTGAGACACACTACAGCTTCCACAATGAGATTTTTTTTTTTAATGTTGGGAGAGGTTTCAAGGGTAGAGAGTAGGTCTGAGAGGAGGTGAGAGATGAGAGGGAACAGGGCATAATGTGAAATTCACAAAATAAAAAAAAAAACAATAAAAAGAAAATAAGACCAGGAAAAAAAAAGCCTCCAAAACTTCAAAAACCTCACAAGAAAAAGGCCAAATGTAAAACGGACAAATTTTCTAAATAACTATTTCTCATATATATATAGAATATATATATATATATTCTATATATATATGGAATATATATATATATTCTATATATATATGGAATATATATAAATGACCATCAAAGCAGTACTTGCATACAAATTTGAGTACGCACGTGCTCGTGTACACACACACACACACACACACACACACACACACACACACACTGCTCAATATTATTAACCATCAGGAGTTGTAATAACAGCATTTCAAACACACATTAAGATGGCTAACGTAAAACAGACAATAGTACAAATGGACAAAGATTTGGAGAAGTTGTACCCTCAACCACTGCTTGCTCATAGAAAGATGACACAGCCACTTTGGCAGACAGTTCCTCAGCGCATCAAGAGTTTGGATATAAACCAGCACTTGGGTAATATGTCCAAGAGAAAAGAAAGTCTTGCACTCAGAAACTTGAACAATATGTTGGCTATGGTTTTACCTATAACATACTTGGTCATAGCCATAAGGTCAAGAAGTAAGAGTTATATAGTAGTGGAAAAAGCAAACTCAAGTCAAATGTGTATCGACTGATGAGTGGTTAAAGAAAATGTAGTGTATCAACACAGTGGAACTTTGCTCAACAATAAAAAGGCCAAGTACTGATTCCTGATGGAATGTATACCATAGGTTGGCCTTGAAAATGTTTGCCACGGAGGAGAACCTTTCCAAGCAATCAGTTTGTTTGTGTGATTTGAAAATGGCTGTAAGTGGTTGTGTGGGTCTTTATCCCAGCACTTGGGAGGCTGAGGGAGGTAGATCTCCGACCCAGCCTGGTCTACATGGTAAGTTCCAGGCCAATAGACTTTGTTTCAAAAAGAAAAAATAGAACAACCAAACAACAACTCCAAACCCGAAGGGTGGAGTGGGTTTATGAAGCGTTTATGAAGAGATAGCATATTGATTAGTGTTTGCCTAGGGCTGGGTTGGGAAGGGAAGGAGATGAGGGACCATTGCTAATGGGCTCAGAGTTCTCACAATTGGTTGTATAGCTCTGGGAATGCAAGCAGACTATCAAGGATGATACTTTAAATGAGTGGCTTGCAGAGTGTATGAATGTATCTGGAGCTGCAGGATGAGGGAATGCTAAGAGGTGGTTGCCACTCAGATGTCAGAGTCAGTAGCAGAGAGGCACTGGAGAGGGTTTCGTCCATGAGTGGGATTATGGACTAGGTGAAAGTTGGTAATGTTTAGGATGAGAGTGTGTCATTCGAGAAGGAATGGGATTGGGAATTCCACACGTAGCCAGGGATCCCAATTATAATAACGTGGGGAGTTCTAAATGTTAGGGATCTGAGAGTGCAAAATTAAGGGCTCACAGTGTTTTCACCTAGTCTTGGTAACTTTAATTGCACGTTTCCCTCTGTACTGAGTGAAAGGTTTCCTACTTGATTTATTGTCTGCTGGTGTCCCTGAAGGCAGGCTTATTTTTTGACACTGAAATACAGCCAGTTGGAAGCATTCATTGCTCAGGCTCTGTGATTACACCAGGCCTTGCTTTTCACCTCAAGGAGAGAAAAACTGGAAATTTACTGGCCTCCGACCAGTTTTATGCAAAATTAATCTGATATATATATATATATATATATATCTTTTGATGCAAGATGATGAAATTTCATAGCTGCAAATCAAATTTTATCTGCTAAATACATTACTATAATTTGATCTTGTTTGAGATTTATTTAAGATTAACAGTGTTTGGCTTGATATTTGAAGGTAGGGCTTGACTTGGAAATCACTCATCAATTCTGCTTTTGGGAATTTGATTTAATTTAGTCAGTTGAACAGTGATCATGCTGGGATGTGCCCCTTTGGTTTTGTAGTTTCAATGTCCAAGGGGACCTGGTATTTGATTGATGTGTTCCAAAGGAAATGGAAAGGCAGTATAGACCTTCCTGGTGTGTGTTTGTGTCACCGAGTTTATGTGGCCGTTTTATACACTCAGCACCTGTGAGAACACTAGAGGTTCAGTGGAGATGGAAAGGTGACACACACCTAGTCCTCAAGATGACAGGGACAGGTGGTCATAGAAACAGGATATTTGAAAGCAATATGCCAAGTGATGTTCCAGAAGGAAGATGGAGAGGAATCCAGCAGACAGAGTGGGCACGAAGAATGGAAAGGGGAGATTGATTAGCAAGAACTTTTTTTTTTTAAGACAGTAACCCAGACTTTAGAGGTGGTTGTTCCAGCCAGAGAAGAGTATGCCTTCTCTCCTTTCATATTGTAATGAAGAATATTTAAACACATTTTGAAGACAGCACACCAGTGGTAAGCATTTTGACCAGGAGGTTGAGATGCCACTGTTGGGGTTCAAAACAGACAAATGGACAAACCACCACCAATAGCAGTGAAACAAAACATTCAAACAAAAAAAATCAGTGTAAGCCAAAACTGGAGAAGGTACCAGATCTTTGAACTTCAGGTCCAATTCAATTAGGCTAGATTGGGTGGGTTCAGGGTGGTGTGTCTGTAGACAAGTCTCATTCACTCAAAGAGCTCAGATGCTGTCTTCCCACACTATAGTAGGCCTGCTTGCCTTTATCAACTTTGTTCCCTCCCATTACAGAAAGAATTTACCTCATGCAACAGTAGGATGGGATTGATGACCATGGTTCACTAATTCTTAGCTTAGCAACTTCTGGACTAAAAGATCTCTTGTGTTCTTTGTGTATAAATCTCAGATTCATCTGACCACATCTGCCCATCACAGGCTAGTAAATATGAGGAGAAGCTATCCACTTACAAGTCTGTGACTGGAAAAGTGGACCAGAATTTTTGATAGACTTTGCAGATATTTATAGTTATGGTATCTTAAGTCCAACCAATAAACTATTTGTGCCTAGATAAAATGAATAAGAAATAAAGACAGATAAGAAAAAAAATTGACTTTCCAGACCTCTGAAGGGGGTACCAGAATCTGTAGTTTGAGAACCATAGTCTTGGAGCTTCATAAGTGATGGAAGAATGAGAGAGGGCACCATCAGGAGAATAAGTAGAACTTACAGGCTGCAACGAGGAGGGAATATCTTCCAAGTGAAGTGGGAAGTTGCATTTGAGCCAGGGAAGTAACAGTAGCTGGTCTAGTTTCTCTTTGGCATGGAAAAGGGAGAATGAGGGATCAAAGATCAGCCAAGATAAGAAGGCATCTTGGATCACAGAAGATATAGTGGATGCATTCTAGCTTGGTGGACGATCTCCCATAGAAGTGATAGACCTGGAAACCTTTCTTGGCCTGTGATGGGTTAACCATGTGTCAATCCTGTTAAATGAACGTAAGCAAAAGCCTTCATTTTTCCTAGAATGGATTTAATTGTGTATAAAGATTTTGTACTCTCAAAGAGTCAAAGTATCCTCAAGTACTAAAGAACCTTTAAGAATTTGACAATCATTAAAAAAATTTTTTTTCAGGCTATATAGATCTCTCTGAAGGAATACCAGAGTTTGTAGCAGATTAAAGGATTGTGACAGGTTATAGTTCTATTTCCTCATCTCTGTTTCAACCACATCAACTCCAAACTTTTGTCTTGTTCTTAAGAATTCTTTGTATTTTATTGCTAAGAACCATGCAATATTTCTACACTAAAAGTAAAAAAAAAAAAAAAAAAAATCCTAGCTTTTTTTACAGTGAGAAACAACTTTGCTCTCAAACTAGCTATTGCTTCCTTTCCTCCCTGGTTTATATTACACATGTAACATGTATGCATTCCCTTCTTTACTCATTTATGTATAAATGTCCCTTGCTTTATAATGCTGTCAAAACCCGGCTTTGCAGATTGTCTTCCTGTTAAGGGGCTCTTTACAGACTGTTGCTCATGGATAGTGTTCAGAGGGTAAAGCTATGTTGCAAATGAATCTTCAGACAGTACTTTTTATTTTGTCGAGCTGGGCATTAAACCTAGGGCCCTGTGCAGTCTTCCGTTGAACCCACAAATCATCCTCACTTCTTTTCTCTACTGTGTTGAGAGGCTGCCTGAGAGTCTTTTGCAACACATCACTCCATTCTTCTGCTAACCAAGGATCTGGGCAGGTTTCTTCATGTAAAACAGCGCCTTTCATCCTTCCTGTTAGCACCACTGCTCAGGTCTCCACAAAGCTGTCAGTCAATGTCAACATTGCTCCCTTTGATTTTTCCCACTTGATTCCCTCCCACCCTGCTTTCACAACTGCTCACACAGCTTTCTGCTGTGGAGAGATAATCAGTCAAGTGAAAGAAATGTTTCTGAATCATGCAGGGGTTGGAGCCCCAGTGCCTTCAGAAGTCAAGTGGGCAGAAGAGTGGGAGAAGAGCAAGCCTAAGGTGGGAAGACAGTGAGGACAGACAACAAAGGCAATGAAGTCCAAACAGCCAGCAACTGGCAGTCAATTTACACTAATTCAAGGATATAGATAGACATTACACAATGCTTCAGTCTCTCCTTTGGCCTTCTGAAATCTCCAACTTGTCCTACCTACCCATTACAGATGAGCAACCTACAGGAGCCTTGATGGAGAGTGTTTTAGTTTCTTTTCTGTTCCTGTGACAAAACACCATGACCATGGAAACCTATATAAAAGGAGTATTTAATTGGGCCTTGATAGCAGTGGTTCTCAACCAGTGGGTTGCAACCTCTTTGGGGGTCACATATCCGATATCCTGCATAGCAGATATTTACCCTGCAATTCATAACATTAGCAAAAATGTAGTTATGAAGTAGTAATGAAATAATTTTATGGTTGGGGTCACCACAACATGCAGAACTCTATTAAAGGTTGAGAACCACTGTCCTAGAGTCCATGATTGTGAGGCGAAGGCATGTTGGCAGGAACAGCTGAAAGCTCACATTTGGAACTGCAAGCAGGAAACAGAGCTAACTTGAAATGGTTCACGTCTCTTAAAACCTCAGAGCCCACACCCCGTGATGTACTTCCTCTAACAAGGCCACATACCTCCTAGTCCTTGCCAAAGATCCACCGAGGGGATCAAGTATTCTTATGCCTGAAACTTATGGGGTACATTTTAGTCAAACCACCACAGAGAGGTTGTTGAGTTGGAGATTTAGAGTCAGATTGGTCTATTGTTGTCGTGGGACCACCATTGGTCAGTTGCCTGGTCTTAAACATGCCAACTTCAGTGGTTCTCCTAGTAAACCTCAGTTGCCAACTGAATTAACACAGCCCGGAATTATCTGAAAGAGTCTCAGCTGGGGGATTGCCCCAATCAGACTGACCTATGGGTATGTGTGGGGCCATTTTCTTCATTGTTCATTGATGTAGGAGGGCCCGGCCCACTGTGGGTGGTGCAGTCCTTGGGCACTGGGACCTGGATTCTATAAGAAAGGTAACAAGCCAGTATGTAGCATTCCTCCATGGTCTCTTTGTTAGTTCCTACATCCATGTTCTTGACCTGACTCCTCAATGATGTACAGTCACTTGGAAATGTAAGATGAAATAAACCCTTTCCTCACATAAGTAGTTTTTGGTGAAAAAAAATTTTTTTTTTTTGGAAAATCAGAAACTAACACAGTGGTCTTCCATCCTGACAACTGCATATCTCCAGGAACCATTTGGCTTAGATACTTGTGCTCAGATCGTGTTCGCTGAGCAACAGGTGCCTGGGTCATACACAGGCAATTGGCTGCAAAATTGGCAGTCTTCTCATCCTGAGATGTTATGGTAAGAAGGCCTCCCACAGAACTTCCTGTCCACGGATTCATGCGTGTTCCTGTATGTGCTTCTGAGACGTGGAAAAGAAAATTCAAAACGGAAGCGTGATTAAGGGGATGGTTTGCAGCCAGGCACAAGCTTCCCTGCAGCCTGATACTATTTCTTGGAGCAGCTGTTTTGCCTTAAGTGAGGGGTCCCTTTAGGGAATGTTTTTAAAGGAAGCTATTATTTTCTTCAGGTCTTAACCTAACTCTGCCATGTGGTTCAGCAGAGGTTAGAGGCAATGGTCTGTGCATAGGCACAGTGCCTCTTGGGAGCACCAATTTACCAAGAATGAGCACGGATGTCCAATGGCTGTCAGGAGGGAACAGCTTGCTGTCAATTCAAGTTCAGAACAAATTTAAGTGAATGGCCTGGAATTAAAAGGCCATCCTGTTTCAGAAAGGAAACAGAAGTTTCCTTTTTAGTGCAGAGCATGTTGCCTGGATATGACTCATATTGCAACATACCCTTCTCTGGGTGCAGAATACTCCTCTCTCTCTCTCTCTCTCTCTCTCTCTCTCTCTCTCTCTCGTGTGTGTGTGTGTGTGTGTGTGTGTGTGTGTGTGTGTGTGTGTGTTCACATGGAAGCCAGAAGACAACCTCTGGGGTTGCAGTGTTGCACCTCAGGAACCATTTATCTTGTTCTTTGGACAGTGTCTCTCATTGACTGGGGATCGCCAATCAGGCCAGGCTGCCTGGTCATCTCCAAGGATGCTCTTGTCTCTATCTCCTCATGACCAGGGTTACAAGCCCATGGCTTTTTATATGAGTCCTCAAGTCCTGATGCTTGTGCAGCAAGCACTCTACAGACTGAGATCCTCCGACAATATGGTTCTGATTAAGTTATAGTCACAATCTTAGGGAAACATTGCTCTTGACATATTCATATAGTTTGGGTTCTGGGTTTGTACAAGGACATGCATTTGTAGAGTGTTCACTCAGTTTACTTAGGGCATGTGCAGGGCAAGTTCATAAGTTAATCCTTCTAATTTAATAGTTTTTAATATGCTTAATGGTGGGAGGCATTATGTTGTCATCAATAATAAGAAAGTGAGCACTGAAGTTAGAGGGACAAATTCTCACTGTTTTTCAGGTGTGCAACTTTAACAAGTTCCTCCAGTATCGCCAAATCAGCCAAATGATTATGATCACAGGCTCCCAAACTTATACTTCCTAGTGGGTGTCAAAGACCTCAATAACTGGAATCAGCAAGTGTTCTCAACAACTCCTGTTTTCTACTCTCTAACGCCACAATAAATGAAAATAACACATGGCATCTTGTGAACACTGAATTAGCAATTCATGAGTTAGGTTCAGAGAGAGCAAGCTTCATGATCATTTCTATAATACTGGAAGGGCTGGAAAAAAAATCCAGCAGACAGCAGAGGATATATCACCTTTCTAATTGTTGAGGGATTTCCAGTGATTAGTATTACTCGATATTAAGAGAATGAAAAAGAGAAACAAATGCTGGAAAGAAATAGATAAATGGAGATTCCAGAAGGATCGGAGTTGGCTCACAGTGCTACAAGGGAGTGTCTGGTGTGAGATGGTGTCAGGGTGGCTGAAATCTTTTAGGGAAATTTTGTTAAGAATTATAAAAAGGAAGCTTAAGGTATGCAGAAATGCCACAGGGTCAGGGTCGCTGGGCAGATGCTTCCCCAGCTCCTTAGCTCAGGCTCGTGCTGTCCTTCTCCTTCGCCTGCTGAAAGATCACCCATCTTTTCCATGTGCCGGAGTTTGTCTAAACAAGCCACCTCTTGTACCTTCAGTAAAATAAAGACATTTCTTGTGGGGACACACGTTTCCTGGTCATTACCCCCTTTATTCTGTGACACTTCCGGCTTCTAGTTCCTATCAGAGGCTGACTGCTAAGACAGAGGGCTGGTAAGCTTTCAAGAGGAGGTACATGGCCGGCACTTGACATGCCCTTATAAGGAAGTCTTTAAATAAGTGTCATCTGAGCTAGGAGCATGGTTCATCATAGGGTGCTTGCTTAGAATGCACAAGGGCCTGGGTTCCCTCCCATCCACAGTACCTGTGGAACAAGATCTGAACTCCGACAGCACAATGCTAGCAGGACCAGTTACTAGGTATCTAGGTATTCAAGTCCTTGTTTTGCCTAACCAGTATTTCGGAGATGCAAGGAGATCTGGACATTTGCTCTTCTAATCATCAATATCAGAGTCATCTTGAGAGTGCTTGGTATGGGAGCCCAGGAGTGAGCTGTGAGTTCAAACCACGGGCATGGATTGTATTTGTTTGTGTACTGGCTGCTTCTGAAAGCACAGCATATCTCTTGTACTTTTTCATTTTGGTGGAGACATCCTGATACTTCTTATCACCATAAGGTGAGGAGCACCTGCTGCCCGAGAGGGGAAGGTAGAGCATAGCTAGGGCACGCTTTCCTCTTCCCTCTCCACCTAGTTCTTTTTCTACCCTCCCAAAGCCCTAGATTCTCAGCAGAAGCGTGCATACCCCTTGATCCTAGTTGTGTTCAGGAGATCTCCACTGTGCATACCTCTGAAGCAGTTTCGTTGGCATTCAGAGAGATGGAGGGGCATTCAGCAGCTTCTACAAGTTCATCAGTAGAGGGCAACAGGACCTCTGCCCAAGCATTGACACAGACACTCACATAAACCTCTTTCCAATTTTGGTTGTCAGCCTTTAAGGACTGAGCCATCTCTTTACCCCTCTTTCCAACTTTGTAAGCATGGTTTATGTATTCTCAAAGTTCTGTAACAACGTCCTGTTTTGTTTGGGCAGAGCTGAAGGAAACTACAATGGAGGTAGTTTTTGGTACTTTTACTATAAACTTTTAATTACCCACCAGGAAAGAAAAAGAGCAGTGCATTGAATGCTCTCTTCCGAGAGACACTTCCTAGAGGAAGGAAATTCCCAAGTTCCTTGATGATGTCACTGGCCAAGGTCCTCAAACACAGTCAGAAGTACTAGTCAGACCTGCTGAATGGTATTGGAAGGGAAGCAATTGATTTCTGGTTTTGTTTGAAAATGGTAAGAGCATCAAAATACTGAATAGCCAGTTGTACCTTAAGGCTTGTCCTCAAACCTCTAAGCAGAAGCAGGTGCCCAGCAGTATTATCTGAGAGAAGTAATTTAATGTAGGGACATCTCTGCCGCTTATTTTTGATAATGTGTGTGTGTGTGTGTGTGTGTATGTTTATTGAAAATAGATTTTTCCTCACATAATTCATCCTGACCACAGTTGCCCTCTGCTTCTACTCCTCTCAGCTCCCCTCCACTTTCCCTCTCCCCTAAACCCACTCCTGTCCATTTCTCATCAGAAAAGAACAGGCTTCTAAGAGACAACAACCAAACACAACACAGCAAGATACAATAAGGCAAGACAAGAGCTCTCACACTAAAGCTGGTCAAGACAACCTAACAGGAGGGAAAGAGTCCTAAGAGCAGACAAAGGAGTCAGACAAACACCACAAAACACCAAACTATCAACCATAACATATATTCAGAGGACTTGGTGCAGACCCATGCAGACTCCATGATTACCACACCATTCTCTGTGAGCCCATATGAGCACTTAGTTGATTTAGAGGACCTTGTTCTCCTGGTGCCTAAAATTCTTCTCCATCTTCTTATGTGGGGTTCTCCAATCTCTGAGGAGAGGGGCCTGATGGAGACCTCCAGTTTAGACTCTCTCCATATAATATGATATTTACTTTCAAATTGTGTTAGTTTTTTACTTTTCTCTTGTTCTCCCACCAACTGTGTTGTCACAGTCATAAACCATGATCTTCCCTCAATTTTTTCATTGATAAAAGATGCAAATGGATTAAGTGACCATTACATTCCTTCAGTTTCTATAATTTTGTAAGTATGTATGGCTTCTGCAGCCAAGAAATCTCTGGTCTCTCAACAGATGTAACAATACAAAAGGCAAGCCGTGACCTCAAGGAGTGATTGCATTGATTTAGTATGGTCTTCAAGTCATTGTTGAGAGAGTGTGAACTGTAAGGAAGACAGAACACATCAGGGCCTTCAGAAAAGATTTCCCCCAATGGCCAGGTGTGGTGGCTCACACCTTTAATCCCAGCACTCAGGAGGCAGAGGCAGGAGGATCTCTAGGAGTTCAAGGCCAGCCTGGTCTACAGAGTGAGTTCCAGGACACCAGGACAGCCAGGGCTGTTAAAAAGAAGACTTATCTCAAAAAAACCAGAAAAAAAGAGAAAAAGATTTCCACTGGAATTATAACCTAGTTAGGTCTAGGTGGACTTTAAAAATTTTCATGATGGATTCATACTTTTTATAGTAAGTCCAATATTAAAGAGTGAAGGATAGCTAGAAAAAAAAAAAGATGAAAGCCAAGGTTTGCAGGGAACTCTTGCCCCAGAATAGAGACGTTTCTTCAAGTTGCTATGTTTCTATGTAGTATTTTACACAAGTCATGTACAAAGTTACATCATATCATCATTATTTACTTATAGCCTTTCTTTGGGCTGAAGATGCTGGTCAATACTTATGCCTCCATATTGAACAATATGACTGCACTTAATAAGCAATTGGTTGAATATACTTTCTATAGTTTGAAGATGTTTGGTTGTTCATTATTGAGTACACGGGGCATCTCTATTGGGTTCTTTGTGGATCAGGTACCACATACAAAGATTAAAATGATTTTGTTCTATCTTTTTCTTACATTGCCGAATTGGTCGATTTATGAATAGCTTAAATGCAAAGGAAGAAAATTTTTTTCAAGAAATTTTTAATTTTTTTTCTTTTTTGATTTTTCAAGACAGAGTTTCTCTGTGTAGCCCTGGCTCTCCTGGAACTCACTCTGGAGACCAGGCTGGCCTCAAATTAAGAGACCCACCTGACTCTACCTCCTGAGTGATGGGATTAAAGGTGTGTGCCACCACCGCCCAGCTCTGTCTTTGCATACAATTTCTCAATGTGATAACTTTTCCTTGAGAGGAGACCAGCCATCTTAAACTAGGGCCCATCCTTATGACCTTACTTCTTCTTAGTTGTCTTTTCTTTCTTGAGATTTATTTTTATTTTTATGTGTACTAGTGTTTTGTCTGCTTGCATGTAAGCGTACTGCATGCTTTGTTTCCATGGATACCAGAAGAGTACACTGGGTCCCACTGAAATCATGGAGGAGGGCTATAAATCATCGTATGGGTGTTGGGAACCAAACCTGGGTCCTCTGCAAGGACAAGTTCTCTTAACGCTAAACAATATCTCTGATCCTCTTACTTACTTTTTAGAAGATATTTATCTCCAAGACTAGTTGTATTCTGAGTACCAGGGTTTAGATATTCAGCACACGAAGGGCTGGACAGAGGGCTCAGTCAAGCATGAGGACCTGGCAAGAATTAAGACTTGAGTTCAAATCCCTAGCACTTATGTAAAAGCTAGGCATAGTCACGTACCCTGTAAACCCAGCATGGGCAGTGGGGTGGAAACAGGAGGATTTCCAAACTAGTCTAACAAATCATGAGCCCTGGGTTCGGTGAGAGAGCCTGCCTCAAAAAATAAAGGGGAGAGAGTGACAGAGCAAGGGCTTCCAACCTGAGGCTTGCACTCACATGCGCACCCATGTCCCACCCTGAAACCAAAGGAAATTCAATATACGAATCCTGTGGGCTGAGGGCTGGAGTCAGTCCATAATGCAAACCTTTAGATTTCTGGTCTTGATTCACAAAGGAGAGATGTTCATAGGTACTTTATCAAAGCTGGCTTTCCCCCCCTCCCCTCCTCTTCCTAGGTTTGATAGGTAAATATATGTTGAAACAAATTGAAAATCAACAACAACAAAAAAATCCAAACTTTTATTTTTTTCTATTCATTGAGGATTTTGTTGTTTGATAAAGATGGTGATTTTTTTCTGCATTTTTTTTGCCCTAAACTGTGCTAACCAGCCCTGACTGTTTTGTTTACTAAGTCCTTAGTTACAGCCTGCAGCTGACGTAGAATGTCTTGCTCTGAAATGTGCACACATTGTACAAGCTCTTAAAGAAGAAAAAACACAATACTTTATTGGCCTTGGGCTGAGATTTATTATAGAGAGGATTTCAAGGGTATTAAAAAAAGGGATGGGTAATGTTGACCAATTTTCTTGTAATGAACATTGATGAATTGCTTGGACTTGAATAAAAGGAAACAATGTGATTTTGGGTCAAGGGGAACCACATGACCTTAAGGTTATTTATTGGCTGTGTTTATCAACAGGAAATGACAGGCTTGTTAAAGATACTTCTGTTTCCATTTTCATTTCTGACCTAGGCTTGATCTTTATAAACCCTTATGAAATGATGAAAGAGAATGCTAAATTCCATTTATGTGCCAATTTTGGTGTTACTACAGGATGGTGATTTTTAAAAATTTTTTGTTTTTTTATTTTGTGAATTTCATATCATGCACCCTGTTCCCTGTCATCTCCCACCTCCCCTCAGACCCACCCTCTATCCTTGAAACCTCTCCCAACATAAAAAAAAAAAGATCTCATTGTGGAAGCTGTAGTGTGTCTCAGTGTGTCCCACAATATTCCCTTTTGTCCACATGTTCTTTTGCAAATATTCATTATAATGATTCCTTCGTCTCATATGTGGCCTCTGGCTTCTGCTACTTTGTCAATACTGGAACCTCACTGGGACTCCTCTCAGATATCCTGTTGTTGCCCTGTGTTATGGAGAGCCTGTAGTTTTGGGTCTGTGGAACTGGCCTCTTCATGCGCTCCAGTAGTTCATCCTTGGGATAGATGTTGGAGTGGGCCAACTCAAAAGCCCTGGTTCTGGGCCTCCAGCCCCCACATCCAGGGCAAATTGTATTGTGCTACCCAGGTAAGGTGTAGGGCCTGGTCTCCCAAGTACTACAGCAGGTAAGGGCCTGAATCAGTGCTCCTCCTCTCATGAACCCATCTGGGCCAACTCTCCCATCTGCTACCTGTGCCAAGGGCATCAAAGAGTGGAGGGGAATCTCTCTTTCTCCAACACCACCACAAAGCAGACAAAAGGCAGGGCTGGCTCTCCCACACTCACACCCTCAGGACCAGTTCAAACACATCCTCCATTTCCAAGGCCAGCTGTACTGGGCTGTCCAGGTGAGGTGTAGGGCCTGTTCTCCCAAGTGCTGCAGCATGTGAGGGACAGGGACAACTCTCCTGCTCTTGTGACCACATTGAGGAGAGATCTCCTGTCCACCACTGGTAGTGAGGGCAAAAGGGAGGAGAGGGGATCTCTCCCTCACCAACACCACCACAAAGCAGACAAAAGGCAGGTTTGGCTCGCCCACACTCACACTCAGGGCTGAATTACCCGCAACTTACACATCCAGGGCCAGACAGGTTTCTAGTCTCTGGGTTGCTTCCTGCCCTTGGAGCCCATATGGTGCTTGCCTGGTGCTGGACTGTTGGTTGTCACAGGCTAGCTCCCTACCTTGGCCCCATGGCACTGAACTCATGTTGGTCTCTAACTTGATTTTTTTCTCCTGAAATGTTAGGCTACTATTCATTCAGATGTTCATAGGTCAGATCTGAATGCAGACCTAGCCTCTCTCTTCTCTGTCACCTACTGATGCACATGTGACACAACAGCCACATGTGCAGTGCCTCTAGGGGCAGGAGGATGGTGATTTTTAAAAAAAAAACAATCTTGGTTTAAAGATTTCGGAATGGAGCTTAGTGGTAAAGTACTTGCCCAGTGTGCCAGCAGCCCAGAGTTAGATTCCTAGAATTGCAAAATAGTAATAATGATGATAATGGTGGTGGTGGTGGTGATAATACACACACAGATATATTTGGTTTGTTTGTGTAACACTGGATTGGGGCTATTTTAAATGACAAAACTCATATTTTTGATCCAATAATACTAACTTGATCTTTTTCTACCAGAAATAATTTTTTTCATAAAACATCATTGCGTTTGAATAAAAATGCCTCCTACAGTGCTTGAAAAATGGCTCAGAGGCTGAAAGCACTGGCTTTCCAGAGATCCTGAGTTCAATTCTCAGCAACGACATGGTGGCTCATGACTGTCTATAATAAGATCTGGTGCCTACAGGGATACACAGAGGTAGAACACTGTATACATAATAAATAAATAAATCTTTTTAAAAAAAATGGCCCCCATAGGCACATATATTTAAATGCTTAGTCACCAGGGAGAAAGATTGGGAGGTGTGACCTTGTTGGAAGTGTGCCACTGTTCTCTCTCTCTCTCTCTCTCTCTCTCTCTCTCTCTCTCTCTCTCCCTATGGATCAGGATATGGCTCTTAGTTACTTCTTTACCATAACTGCCTGCCACCATGCTCCCTGCCATGATGATAATATATTAAATCCCTTAAACTGTAAGCCAGCCTCAAGGAAGAGTTTTTGTTTATAAGAGTTGCCTTGGTCATGGTGTCTGTTCACAGTAATAGAACAGTGACTAGGGCAGAAATTGGTAACAGGGAGCACAGTATTGCTGTGACAGGCCTGACCATGCTACTTGTTGACAGATTGTGGACTTTGGGACTTTAGATTAGGAAAACAGTTGAATGCTTTAAACAGGGATTAATGGGACATATTAGTAGGAGTTTGGAAATGGTGCTGAGAGCAATTGAACTGTGTGTGTGGGGGGGGGGCTCAATAAATTTCAGAGGGAAAAGTATTAGTAAGTGGTCTAGAGACCATTCTTGTGATATTTTGGTAAAGAATGTGACTATGTTTTGTCCTTGTCCTAAAAATCTGCCTGAGGTTAAATTGAAGAGTTTTAGATTAATGGCATTGGCAAAGGAGATTTCAAGACAGCCTAGTATCAGCTCTGTTATATGATTATTAATGGTCCCTCTTACCCATATCTATAATGAAAAAGAGCAAGCTGAGCAAGAAAAAATTATAAAATGTACAGTTTGAGGAGAAGATGAGTACTAGGAAGTGTAATGGAGCTAAGTCCAGTGCTCAGGGAGGTAAGTTTAAAGAAAAGCCTGATGCTGAGTGGAATAAAGACAGTGATGACCTCAGGGCAAGACTCTACCCAGCTAAGTTTTGATTTGTGAAAAGGAATTAAAGGAAAGTTTAATCAGTGAAGGAGCCACCAACAACAGAAATGCTTGAAAGAGGGGGCTGTGTTCCAGCCCCATCAAGTGTTAGAACTTGGAAGCTTTGGTCACATGGTTCTGGCTTTAGAGTCAAGGATACAAGAAAGGGGTTGTGGAATCTCTCTCCATGGCTAAGGGAAACTGCCAAGGCCAGGTGTGCATCAGGGGTGTGTGTGTCCCTGAAAGGAAAACCAGAAAGGCCATTGCAAGAAGCTGTGAAAGTGAAGCCTGGATTGTGTTGGAGACCCCAAGATGTTGGAGATGCTAGAGTCGTGGAATACTGGCCAGGAAGAGCTGTTAACAGGATGTGGAAACAGCCTAAGAGAGAGAAATATGCTGAAGTCCACAAAACTAAAATGAATTGAAGATTTGAAGGGCAATTTGATATCAGACATGGAGATGCAGAATTTGGAGTTTGCCCTGCTGGTTATCAGTCTTGCTTTGGTCTAACATTTCTTCACTATGCTTTCTCTTCCTCCTTTTTAGAATGGTGATATATATTCTGTACCACTGTATGTTGGACGTATGTGATCTGCTTTTTTATTTTACAAGTTATTCTTTGGTTATCTGAGAGTCCTCCCTTGATTTTCCAGCATGCTAGTGGGTTGAGATTGTAAGCTCCTTGAGGTTAACTACTGGTCAGGCTCCTCCCCTGAGTACCTCCACCAACAGAGCATTCTAACTGCCCTAAAGCTGGACCCAGCCCCCACCCTACAGGGTAAAAAGCCCAAGGTTTGGTCTCGATTCCACTAATACTAATCCCCACTCTGGAAACCGCCACCCTGGAAAGTTCCACCTTTAAGAAACTCTATATAAACCTTGTCTTCTGCTCATTTCTCTGCTGCTTCTCTCCAGAGCAGAGACAGTCACCCACCCTCCTGCATTTTTCCCTCCCAATAAATCTTTTGTATGGGGTTTGTTGCAGAGTATAACTTTATGGTATTCCTTGGCTACTGACTTCCAGGATACCTTTCACTTCAGAGCTGTAACACTTTGGGAAAACGGTCCCCTGCTGGAGCCGAGCTGTAACACTTTCAGTTGGGAAAACTTTCACCCACCTCAGAGCAGAGCTGTAATGCTTCCTTTGGGGAAGCTTTTCCCCTTAGTATTCCCTTTACTCTTACAAGAATGAGCCCAGAGCTAGTAGAAGTGGCTCTTTCAATTTTATCTTATACTGGAAGAAGACATAGAGTTTGGGGAGCTTTTTCTGGCATTATTATCATTTTCTTTTCACAAAAAAGAAAGCTAGAGTGGGGCTTAGAAGTTCCACCAGAAAATTAACCAAAGTTGATTTTAGTAAAGTGAAATAGGTCAATTAAACAATGTATTTATCAATTGGTTGACTATTGACTATGTGATAGTAAATGAGGATAAAAAATAAACCAAAACAAAGTGAAAAATTGAAGCACTTTGTTTGTGACCTTCTACTTTGTGCATATGGGGAAAATATGGCACACTGTGTAGCCCTGGATGTTGTGGAACTCATGCTGTAGACCAAATTGGCTTTAAACTCAGAGATCCACCTGCCTCTGCCTCCCAAGTGCTGGGACTAAACGTGTGTGCCACCACCTTCCAGCACGTAAACCTTTTTTACTCAGGGAATTGGCTCAGTGGATAAAATCCTATGCAAGCTTGAGGACCTGAGTTCTGATTCCAAGCACCTTTGGAAAAACTAGTCATAGTAGTGTACTTCTGTAAACTCCAGTGGGAGGTAGAGGAACATGTGGATTCAGGGGCTCAGGTAGGCTAGCTGAGACTGCAAGTTCCAGGTTCGGTGAGAGACTCTGCCTCAAAAAATTAAGGTATACCTCTCTCACAAAGCTCGAGGAGCATCATAAAAGGGGGGGGGCGGGATAGGAAGAACATAGAGCCAGAGGTTGGGCAGGGGAATTGTAGAATAATGTCTTCTGGACCTGACCTGGCCATTGCACCCATGAATTCCCTGAAGCTGTGGGTACCTGCATAAGACCTATACAAGATGGCCCCATTGAGATTTTGTCATGCATAGGGAAGGGTCTCATAAGACCACACCACTCATTAAGGTTCTATGGGCAGTTGGTGGATACTGGAGAGGGAATGTCATTTTCTTCAGTGGGTATAGCCAATGTTCTTGTGGATAACTCCCATTCATCGTGCTCATGAAGACAATCTTGGTTGAACCAAGATTGGGTCAAGAATGGAAACAACGTCATCAAAGCAGGAAGGAGATTCTTGAGAAGAAGATATTTGGGGGGGGGGGGGGAGATGAGGAAAAGTCATGGGGGTGAAAATGCCCTAAATCCAGTGTATACAATTTTGAAATATTGTATATATTGATATGAAATTGTCAAAGAATTACAAAATAAATTAAAGTGAAGAATGATAGAGAAAGACACCTTGCATCAACCTCTGACCTCCATGCATGGGTGTATGCAGCAGCACACAGACATGAACACACACACACACACACACACACACACACACACACACACACACAC
>CAJQZJ010004888.1:1489378-1501997 GCA_907164525.1 Lophiomys imhausi | reverse complement strand
GTGTGTGTGTGTGTGTGTGTGTGTGTGTGTGTGTGTGTGTGTGTGTGCCAAAATAATTCACTGTTTCTTTTGATGTCTCTCCACCTTATTTTTTTTAATAATTTATTTTTTATTTCTTCAAGTTACATCTCAATCACAACCTCCTCCCTACTCCACCCTCCAGTCCTATCCTTCCACCCTCCTCCCTCTCAACCCCCCATCCTCTACCCTTTCTTTTTTTTTTTTAGTTTAAGGTGTTTCTTTTTCCCCCCAACAGCTCTCCTTTTCAGTCCAACAAATGGTTCTTTCTCTTATAACTATAAATACAATACAATACAACAGAAACAAATAGGCCACAATTATGAGAGTTATATGGCTTAGCATACATTCCCAATGTCCAGTCCATATGTATTTGGCACCTGACTTTAACATTCTACTATCTAACCATCTCCATGAGTTTAAAGTTCTATATCTAACTCAGCTTTCATACTAACTTGCCTCAAAATTTGCTCCAGGAAAAATATTACCTGACACCCCCCCCAAAAAAAAGGTAATTGTCTCAGAGTTAGGATTAGGGCAGGGCTCTGTTCTTATCTTTCCAGGAGATTTAAAGCATCCATTCAAGGAATCCAGGGACAACTGGACAACGGAAACCTCAGCAGAAAACAGATCAGACACCAAAGAAGATGAGTGGCCCAGATGATCCAGCCTTGCAGACTTCTTCAATAGCAGTTTCCTCAAAAGTCTATAACCACAACAACTCAAAATGGCTAAGATCGTTCAGCTCCACAGACTACTCCAGCCAGATCTTCAGTAAAGTTCTGAAGATCAACTTCTGTCTATGAACTTCATAGGACATCTAAATAGCTGAGCACAAAGGGACTGAACATCAAATGATTCTATTAACATTTTTAACCATTTTTCCATTCTTATTAGGGCCCCAAACAGGTTTACTACGTCCCAAATCAGCAGGAAGTCATTTTAAGAGAACAATGTCCCATCCCCAGAAGGTGGGGAGGGTGTTCTCACCCTTTGGTTATTTGATAGATAATAGAAAATTTTGTTATTTAGGGGAAAAGACTACAAGCTGTTAAATGGTCTTGTTAAATGGGTTTTGGAGGTTAGACCCAGGGACTTCTCTCTTTTGCTTTTCTGTATCCTCCTTTCTCTCCTATATAGGAGTGAACAGACTTGAGAAAAATGGGACATAGACATAGTATAGGAAAGATCAAGAAAAAAGGACAGATTATTGAATATAGCCTTATACCTTTGTATACTGATACAAAATTAATATTATATTGGGCTAAATTGGTATTGATCATTGTATATTAATGCAAAATTAAGATTGTATAGGGCTACATCGGTATTGATCTTTGAATATTGATACAAAATTAAGATTATATTTGGCCACAATGGTATTGACCCTTGTATATTAATGTAAAATTAAGATTGTATTGGGCTACATCGGTATTGATCTTTGTATATTGATACAAAATTAAGGTTATATTTGGCCACATTGGTATTGATCTTTGTATATTGATACAAAATTAAGGGTAACGCTTCTTAAAGGTATTGTTCGTAGTAATACTTAAAAATGAAATGTCAAGTTTTAACCTCTCGCTACCAACCGACATAAACTGTTTAGGATAATTAAGAAACGGAAACTAATAGTCATGAAAACGTGTCATTTTGTTAGTTACTATGACAGTCTATCACAGTTATTTTCTAAGCTACTCAGAAATCAAGTTGCTAAGAGACAAGCAATATTTGCTTATCTAAATATAAGAGATAGACAGGGCATCTTCAAAAACCTCAAGAGATCTGCAGAATATGGCATTCAAAGATGTTTTCTTAACTTAAGATTTTTTGATATCGAGACATGTCAGCTCCTGACAGCACGCCCTATATTACTCCAAGTAGAAGATGAGCATCGAAGAATCTCCAGTGGGAGATGATTGAATTGGTGGTAAGCCATTCTCTTGGCAAGAAAAACCACTTGCTTCAACTGTAGACAGACTCCTGTCCAAAAAGGACAAAACTGGGAAGCAGATAAGTCGACAGCCTAGCTCTGCCAAGACAGGGTAGGTAAGTCCTTCATAATTCCTGCTCTAAAACCAATGTCTGTCAGAGAAATGGGGCCAAATGGCTGAAGATTGATGCTGTAATGTATGGAGAAAAAATGGGAACTGTCCAGGCAGCCACTGGTATGTCATTTTTTAGTTTTGGAAGCTGCAGGCCCTGCACTTCCTATATAATCAGATATATTTATCCCTCTCAGGTCTCTGAGGTGGTTGAAGAATAGATACCTAGAGTCTCATAGTTAAATTTTGAGTTGTTTAGGAATCAAGAGGGTGTTCTGGCTCTAAGGAGATATTTTTAAAATTATGAGGCAAGTTAGTATGAAAGCTGAGTTAGATATAGAACTTTAAACTCATGGAGATGGTTAGATAGTAGAATGTTAAAGTCAGGTGCCAAATATATATGGACTGGACATTGGGAATGTATGCTAAGCCATATAACTCTTATAATCGTGGCCTATTTATTTCTGTTGTTTTGTATTGTATTTATAGTTATAAGAAAAAGAACCATTTTTGGACTGAAAGGGAGAGCTGTTGGGGGGAAAAATAAATACCTTAAACTAAAAAAAAAAAAAAAAGAAGGGAAGAGGATGGGGGGTTGAGGGGGCAGAGGCTGGAAGGGTGGGACTGGAGGGGGGAGTAGGGAGGGGATTGTGATTGAGATGTAACTTGAAGAAATAAAAAATAAATTATTAAAAAATAAAATAATAATAAAAAAAATGTTAAAAACATCTTCTTAGATCCAGAACATCCTCTTGATTCCTAAACAACAAAATTTAATTATGAGACTCTAGCTATCTGTTCTTCAACCACCTCAGAGACCTGAGAGGGATAAATATATCTGATTATATAGAAAGTACAGGGCCTGCAGCTTCCAAAACTAAGAAATGACATACCAGTGGCTGCCTGGACAGTTCCCATTTTCTCTCCATACATTACAGCATCAATCTTCAGCCGTTTGGCCCTGTTTCTCTGACAGACATTGACTGTGGAGCAGGAATTATGAAGGACTTACCTACCCTGTCTTGGCAGAGCTAGGCTGTCGACTTACCTGCTTCCAAGTTTTGTCCTTTTTGGACAGCAGTCTGTCTACAGTTGAAGCAAGTGGTTTTTCTTGCCAAGAGAAAGGCTTACCACCAATTCAACCATCTCCCACTGGAGATTCTTTGATGCTCATCTTCTACTTGGAGTAGAATAGAGGGTGCTGTCAGGAGCTGACATGTCTTGATATCAAAAAATCTTAAGTTAAGAAAACATCTTTAAACACCATATTCTGCAGATCTCTTGAGGTTTTTGAAGATGCTCTATCTATCGCTTATATTTAGATAAGCAAATGTTGCTTGTCTCTTAGCAACTTGATTTCTGAGTAGCTTAGAAAATAACTGTGATAGATTGTCATAGTAACTACTAAAATGACACGCTTGAATGACTATTAGTTTCCATTTCTTAATTATCCTAAACAGTTTATGATGGTTGGTAACAAGAGGCCAAAACTTTACATTTCATTTTTAAGCATTACTAGGTACAATACCTTTAAGAAGCATTACCCTTAATTTTGTATCAATATACAAAGATCAATACCAATATGGCCAAATATAATCTTAATTTTGTATCAATATACAAAGATCAATACCTATTTAGCCTAATACAATCGTAATTTTCCATCAATATACAAGGTTCAATACCTTTGTGGCCGGGGGATCCAAGATGGCGGCGGCCTGTGTGGATGTATTTTGATTTCGGGGTCAACAGTCACAAGGCGGCAAGTGTTGCAGGACGCTGTACAAAGGGCACGACCCCTTCTAAATCTCACCCAGCTACACAGGGACCATGGAAGATCCCTGGGCAGGATGCCCCTTCCCACTCTCGGACATGCTTGGAAGCCGCTGGACCCAGGAATCAGGATCACCCATACCCCAACAGGAGAGACCCCTGATAAGTTCCAACCTAATACCCAGCCAGCCTACTCAGAACCCAAGCAGAGATAATCCCCACCCTGCTGGGCACTCCCAGGTCTCACACAGAAGATCCAATTATCTGGTGAAAGATTGAGATCCTTGGAAGTGAGCTCTGCAAAGTGCCTTCAGACGGCAGATCACAATCTGTGACATCACTGGCCAGTTTCCAAGCCGCCTGAGCAGCAAGGCTACTGGAGCTGAACTGCAGATTTACCTGCTACAGGAACCAATCCCAGGCAAACTGCGAGATATTTGAAACTGTCGTATATCAGACTTTTGTACTAGTATGAGCCCTTCTGGTGGGGAACCAGAGCTTACTTGTACACAGCTCCGCCACCTGGATCAGTTAGGTCTCCACCTGGGAGGCGGGGCTGAATGACTCACCTTATAGGGGTGGAGTAAGGCAACGCTACTCCTACACCAAAGCACCCCCTTTAGACCCAAGTCCAGAAGACAGCAAAAAAAAAAAAAAAAAAAAAATTCCACATGGCCAGAGGCCCCAGACCAAAAAAAAAACCAGGGCGAAATGTCTCGAACAAAAGAAAGCAACGCTATTCCGTCCAGCCCGAACCACTTCACCACAACTGAAACACATGAAAACGATGACAATTCTACATTATGGAAAGTGATAGAGTCCCTTGAAGAAGAACTTAAAACTATGAAGGAATTCAAAGAAGCCACAATTTTACAAGTCAAAACAACGAATACCACCATTAAAGAGCACCAAGCCAAGGTGACCCAGCTTGAACAGGAAAAGGATAAAGCAATGAAAGATCTCCAGGCAAAAACAAGCAAACTGGAGAAGGAAATGTACAAAACGAACAATACCATTCAAGACATGAAAATAGAAATGGAAACAATAAAGAAAACACAGTCAGAGTTAAAAGAGGAAATGGAGAATCAAGAGAAGAGAACAGGAACTACGGATGTGAGTATAAAAATAGGATGCAAGAGATGGAAGACAGGATCTCAGGCATGGAAGATTCGATGGAAGAAATCAGTACAACATCCAAAGAAAAGGAGAAAGCTAAAAAATCTCTCACCCACAACATCCAAGAAATCAAGGACTGAATGAAAAGTTGGAACCTAAGAATTATAGGCATAGAGGAAAGAGAAGACGCCCGATTCCATGGTCGAGGAAATATCTTCAACAAAATCATACAATAAAACTTCCCAAACCTAAAGAAAGAGATGCCAGTAAAAATCCAAGAGGCTTACAGAACACCAAACAGATTAGATCAGAAAAGAAACTCCTCTCGCCACATAATAATAGAAACTCCAAATGTAGAGGACAAAGAAAGGATATTAAAAGCTGTAAGAGAAAAAGGCCAAGTCAAATACAATGGCAGACCCATCAGAATCACACCTGACTTCTCCTCAGAAACTTTAAAAGCTAGAAGGGCTTGGACGGATGTCCTACAAGCCCTGAGAGAACATAGGTGCCTAGCTAGACTACTATACCCAGCAAAACTCTCTATCAACATAGAAGGAGAAAACAAGGTATTCCATGACAAAATCAAATTCAAACAATATCTCCTCACAAACCCAGCCCTACAGAAGATCCTAGAAGGAAAATTCCAACACAGAGAAGATAACTACACCCAAGAAAATAGAAGAAATATAAACCTCCACAGCAACTAAACAAAAAGAAACACAAGACAGCCAGCTATACCAAAATAATGGGAAATAACAACCCCTGGTCACTAATATCCATCAACATCAATGAACTCAACTCGATAATAAAAAGACACAGACTTACAGACTGGATCTGTAAACAAGACCCATCTTTTTGCTGTATACAAGAAACACACCTCACTATTGAAGATAAACACTATCTCAGAGTAAAGGGCTGGGAAAATGTTTTCCAAGCAAATGGACCCAGGAAACAAGCTGGAGTAGCCACCCTAATATCAAACAAAATAGACTTCCAATTGAAGTTAATAAAAAAAGACAGAGAAGGGCATTACATACTCATTAAAGGAAATATCCACGAAGAGGTCATCTCAATATTGAACATCTATGCCCCAAATACAAAGGCACCTACATTTATAAAAGAAACGCTTCTAAAACTTAAAGCGCACATTGATCAAAACACTTTAGTAGTGGGAGACTTCAACACCCCACTCACAACTATGGACAGATCCTCAAGACAGAAGCCAAACAGAGAAATAATGAGTCTAACAGAGATCATGAACCAAATGGACCTAACAGATATCTACAGAACATTTCACCCAAACACGAAAGAATACACCTTTTTCTCAGCACATCACAGAACCTTCTCCAAAATTGACCATATAGTTTGACACAAAGATAGCCTCAACAGATACAAGAAAATTGAAATAACCCCTTGTATCTTATCAGACCACCATGGAATAAAGCTGGACTTCAATAGCAAAAGAATCAACAGAAAGTCTACACTCACATGGAAATTGACCAGCTCTTTACTAGAGGTCCACTGGGTCAGGGAAGAAATAAAGAAGGAAATCAAAGACTTCTTAAAATCCAAAGAAAATGAAGACACAACATACCCAAACCTATGGGACACAATGAAAGCTGTGCTACGAGGAAAGTTCATAGCACTAAATGCCTTCCAAAAGAAAATTGTGAGAGCTCATATTAGCGAATTAACAGCTAAACTGGGTGAATTGGAAAAAAAGAAGCAAACACTCCCAAGAGGAGCAGAAGGCAGGAGATCATCAAACTTAGGGCTGAAATCAACAACTTAGAAACAAAAAGAACTATACAAAGAATCAATGAAACCAAGAATTGGTTCTTCAAGAAAATCAACAAAATAGACAAACCCTTAGCCAAATTAACTAAAAGAGAGAGGGAGAAAACACAAATCAACAAAATCAGAAATGAAAAGGGAGAAATAACAACAGACATTGAGGAAATCCAGAGAATATTTGGATCCTACTTTAAAAATCTATACTCCACCAAATTTGAAAACTTAAGTGAAATGGACAATTTTCTTAATAGATTCCACCTACTGAAGCTAAATCAAGATCAGATAAACAGATTAAACAGCCCTATAAACCCTAAGGAAATAGAAACAGTCATTAAAAATCTCCCAACCAAAAAAAGCCCAGGACCAGATGGCTTTAGCATGGAATCCTACCGGACCTTCAAAGAGGAGCTAACACCAATACTTTTCAAAGTCTTTCACAAAATAGAATCTGAAAGAACATTGCCAAACTCATTCTATGAGGCCACAATCACCCTGATTCTTAAACCACACAAAGACCCAACAAAGAAAGAGAACTTCAGACCAATCTCCCTCATGAACATAGATGCAAAAATACTTAATAAAATACTAGCAAACCGAACTCAAGAACACATCAAAAGTATCATACACCATGATCAAGTAGGCTTCATCCCTGGAATGCAGGGATGGTTCAACATACGGAAGGCTATCAATGTAATTCACCACATAAACAAGATGAAAGAAAAAAACCACATGATAATCTCGCTAGATGCAGAAAAAGCATTTGACAAAATCCAACACCCCTTCATGCTAAAAGTTCTGGAGAGAACGGGCATACAAGGACCATACCTAGAAATAATAAAGGCAATATACAGCAAGCCAGTAGCCAACATCAAATTAAATGGAGAGAAGCTTGAAGCATTTCCTCTAAACTCTGGGACAAGACAAGGATGTCCACTTTCACCATATCTCTTCAATATAGTACTTGAAGTTCTTGCTAGAGCAATAAGACAACTAAAGGACATCAAGGGGATACAAATTGGAAACGAAGAAGTCAAATTATCCTTATTTGCAGATGATATGATAGTAAACATAAGCGACCCCAAAAATTCCACCAGAGAACTCTTAAAGCTGATAAACACCTTCAGCAAAGTGGCTGGATACAAAATTAATTCAAAAAAAAAATCAGAAGCCCTTCTTTATACAACAAACAAATGGGCTGAGAAAGAAATAAGGGAAACAACCCCCTTCACAATAGCAACAAACAACATAAAATACCTGGGGGAAACTCTAACCAAGCAAGTAAAGAACCTGTACAACAAGAAATCAAGCCCTTGAAGAAAGAAATGGAAGAGGCCTTTAGAAGATGGAAAGATTTCCCATGCTCATGGATAGGTAGGATCAACATAATAAAAATGGCCATCCTACCAAAAGCAATATATAGATTCAATAAAATTCCTATCAAAATACCAACACAATTTTTTATAGACTTGGAAAGAGCTAGTCTGAATTTCATATGGAACAACAAAAAGACCAGAATAGCTAAATAAATCCTGTACAATAAAAAAAAAAAAATCTGGAGGTATTATCATCCCAGATTTCGAGCTGTACTACAGAGAAATAGTTGTAAAAACATCATGGTATTGGTATAGAAACAGACCAGTAGATCAATGGAATCGAATTGAAGATCCAGAAATAGACCCACACACTTATGGCCACCTAATTTTTGACAAAGAAGCCAAAACGGCACAATGGAAGAAGGACAGCACCTTCAACAAATGGTGCTGGTCCAACTGGATGTCCATTTGTAAAAGAATGAAATTAGACCCATACTTATCACCTTGTACAAAACTTAAGTCCACGTGGATCAAAGACCTTAACATAATGCTGTTCACACTAAATCTACTAGAAGAAAAAGTGGGAGAAACCCTCAAACTAATTGGCACAGGTGACAACTTCCTGAACAGAACACCAACAGCTCAGGACTTGAGATCAACAATCAATAAATGGGACCTCATGAAGCTGAAAAGCTCCTGTATGGCAAAAGACACTGTCATTCGAACAAAACGGCAGCCTACAGCCTGGGAGAAAATATTCACCAATCCCACATCTGACAGAGGGCTAATATCCAAAATCTACAAAGAACTCAAGAAATTAAATGCCAACTAACCAAATAATCCAATCAAAAAATGGGGGACAGAGTTAAATAGAGAATTCACAAAGGAGGAATCTGTAATGGCTGAGAGACACTTGAAGAAAAACTCAACATCCTTAATCATCAGAGAAATGAAACTCAAGACGACTCTGAGATTTCATCTCACACCTGTCAGAATGTCTAAGATCAAAAACTCAAATGACAGCACATGCTGGCGAGGGTGTGGAGAAAGGGGTACCCTACTCCATTGCTGGTTGAATGCAGGCTTGTGCAAACACTATGGAGGTCAGACTGGTGATATCTTAGAAAACTTGGAATAGCTCTGCCTCAGGATCCAGCCATACCACTTCTGGGGTATACACCCAAATGCCTCTTCACGGAATCATAAGGAAGTTTCCTCATCTATATTCATAGCAGCCTTATTTGTAATAGCTAGAAGCTGGAAACAACCCAGATGTCCCTCAACCAAAGAATGGGTTAAAAAACTGTGGTATATCTACACAATGGAATATTATTCAGCTATCAGGAACAATGAAATTATGCAATTTGCAGCCAAATGGATGGAACTTGAAAAATTCATCCTGAGTGAGCTAACCCAGACTCAGAGGACGCGTATGGCATCTATTCACTTATAGTAGGATTTTAGCTATATCATAGAAGGTATCGATACTACAACTAACACACCAAAGGGAACTTGGACAAAGACTTCTTATTTTTAATTTTTATTTATTTTTTATATTTTTTCTATTTTTTAGTCTTTTTTATCTATTGTCTGCTTATTGGTTTGTTTGTTTAGTAGTTCTCTCTCCTGGGCAACGAGACACTTTTCACTGATGGTACTGCTTCATAGACCCCCAATGAATGAGGAGGCTCTTGGCCCTCATACATCCTCTCACCTGAGATGAGGGACTGTTATATAAGGACACCCCACCCCAGAGAAATAGGATGGAAGGGTTAGGAGCTAACGAAAAAAAAAAATGAAATGTGATGTTTCGACCTTTTAATACTAACTGTCATAAACTGTTTAGGATAATTAAGAAATGCAAACTAATGGTTATGCAAGCCGGTCATTCTGTTAGGTACTATGACAGCCTATTATAGTTACTTTCTAAGCTAATCAGAAATAAACCTGCTATGAGACAAGTAACATCTGTTTACCCTAATATAAGAGATAGATAGGGCCTCTTCAAAAACCTCAAGAGATCTGCAGAATATGACATTCAAAGATGTTTTTGTAACTTTAGATTTTTTTATATCAAGACATATCAACTCCTGGAAGCACCCCTTATTCTCCTCCAAGTAGAAGATGAGCATCGAAGAATCTCCAGTGGGAGATGATTGAATTAGTTGCAAGCCTATCTCTTGATAGGAAAAGCCCCTTGCTCCAACTGTAGACAGAATGCTGTCCAAAAAGGACAAAACCTGGAAGCAAGTAAGTCGACAGCCTAGCTCTGCCAAGACAGGGTAGGTAAGTCCTTCATAACCCCTGCTCTACAATCAATGTCTGTCAGAGAAGTGGGGCCAAATGACTGAAGATTGATGCTGTAATGTATGAAGAGAAAATGGGAACTGTCCAGGCAGCCACTGGTATGTCATTTCTTAGTTTGGGAAGCTGCAGGCCCTGTACTTCCTATAAAATCAGATATATTTATCCCTCTCAGGTCTCTGAGGTGGTTGAAGAACAGATAGCTAGAGTCTCATAATTAAATTTTGAGTTGTTTAGGAGTCAAGAGAGTGTTATAGATCTAAGAAGATACTTTTAAAATTGTGTTGCAAGTTAGTATGAATGTTGAGTCAGATATAGAACTTTAAACTCATGGAGATGGTTAGATAGTAGAATGTTAAAGTCAGGTACCAAATACATATGGACTGGACATTGGGAATGTACGTTAAGCCATATAACCCTCATAACTGTGGCTTAATTACCTTTGTTTTTTGTATTATATTTATTATTATAAGAGAAATATGTATACTATATTATTTGTTGGACTGAAAGGGGAAACTGTAGGGGGAAATAAGATATACCTTAAACTTAAAAGAAAAAAAAAAGGGAAGAGGATGGGGCGTTGAGGGTGGGAGGGTGGGACTGGAGGGGGAATAGGGAGGGGACTGCGATTGAGATGTAACTTGAAGAAATAAAAAATAAAGTAAAAATTACCATTTTGGCCAAATATAATCTTAATTTTTTATCAACATACAAAGATCAATACCAATGTAGTCTATTACAATCTTAATTTTGCAGTAATATACAATGATCAATACCAATTTAGCCAAATATAATATTAATTTTGAATCAATACACAAAGGCATAAGGCCATATTCAATAATCTGTCCTTTTTTCTTGATCTTTCCTATACTATGTCTATGTCCCATTTTTCTCAAGTCTGTTTACTCCTACATAGGAGAGAAAGAAGAATACAGAAAAGAAAAAGAGAGAAGTCCCTGGGTCTAACCTCCGAAACCCATTTAACAAAACTGTTTAACAGCTTGTAGTCTCTTCCCCTAAATAACAAAATTTTCTTTTGTCCATCAAATAACCAAGGTGGGGGGGACACCCTCCCCACCTTCTCGGGATGGGACATTGTTCTCTTAAAATGACTTCCTGCTGATTTGGGACGAAGTAAACCTGTTTGGGGCCCAAATAAGAATGGAAAAATGGTTAAAATGTTAATAGAATCATTTGATGTTCAGTCCTTTTGTGCTCAGCTATTTAGATGTCCTAAGAAGTTCATAGACAGAAGCTGATCTTCAGGGTTTTACTGAAGTTCTCACTGGAGCAGTCTGTGGAGCTGAACAATCTTAGCGATTTTGAGTTGTTGTGGTTGTATGGTTGTAGACTTTTGAGGAAACAACTATTGAGGAAGTCTGCAAGGCTGGATCATCTGGGCCACTCGTCTTCTTTGGTGTCTGATTTGTTTTCTGCTGAGGTTACGTTGTCCAGTTGTCCCTGGATTCCTTGAATGGATGCTTTAAATCTCTTGAAAGATAAGAACAGAGCCCTGCCCTAATCCTAACTCTGGGACAATTACCTTTTTTTTGGCGGGGGGTCAAGTAATATTTTTCCTGGAGCAAATTTGGTTTTTTGATGATATATAAAGTATTACCTTTCAATCTGGATTAAAGAAGAAATTATTTTGATATTTTGGAGCTAAACAAACCTTTAGTGTATATATTTTGACATCTCAAAGGCCAATTTTTTGAATTTCAGCATGCCTTTTGTAAGTAGCTTTTAAACTTAAATCTCTCCAAATCCTATGTGCCTGTCTCTGCATTCTAAGTATTGGGATCAAAGACATGTGGTTCCCAACTGATGGGATTAAAGATGTGCTCCACCACCCCTGAATCAAAGTTTTTCTCTATTTAGAGCTTGTTTTGTATCAGGCTAACCTTGAGCTCTGAGATCTGCCTGTTTCTGTCTCCAGTGTGTTGGGATTAAGGGTGTATTCTTCTCGAATGATTGGATTAAGGGTGTGCATCATCACCACCCTGTTTCTTGTAACTCTAGAATTTATAAGACAACTAACTCTATAGTGATCCTCCTGTCTCTGCTGGATGTAAAGGCATGGGCTAACACCACGCCTTTCATGTATTTTACCTTAGCTCCAAGTTTTTTCAACTCTTGGAGGTTTGTAAAACCAGGTTGAACAGGTGTAACCTTTAATTTATTTACAGTGTTTTAAACCTGCTACCTGCTTTTTAATGCCAAACCATGGAAATATCCTATACCTCTACAAAAAAAAAAAAA
>CAJQZJ010004888.1:1463478-1484378 GCA_907164525.1 Lophiomys imhausi | reverse complement strand
TCCTGACGACTGAGGACCTGCCCCAGAGACTGTATCATTCTAAAAGGTTATGAAAGTAGTTGTTATGATTATCAATAGGTTTAGTGGATAGGTTAAAGGGGTTGTAGGAATTTATAGGATTAATAGTTAAGAAATTGTTGGTGTTTGTTATAAGTGAATTTAGTAATAAATAAATAAGAGTTAAATAAATAATAACTTAAAAGTTCGGTTACAGGGTTTTCTATTCCCTTTGTTTTCTTGGGTGGAGTTTTCTTCTCTGGGTTGGGATTTTCCTTCTAGGATTTTCTGTAGGGCTGGGTTTGTGGGTAGATATTGTTTAAATTTGATTTTGTCATGGAATATCTTGTTTTCTCCATCTATGTTGATAGAGAGTTTTGCTGGGTAAAGTAGTCTGGCTGGGCACCTATGATCTCTCAGGACTTGTAGTATATCTGACCAGTCCCTTCCAGCTTTTAAAGTTTCTGAGGAGAAGTCAGGTGTAATTCTGATGGGTCTGCCATTGTATGTGACTTGACCTTTTTCTCTTACAGCTTTTAATATTCTTTCTTTGTTCTGTACATTTGGAGTTTCAATTATTATGTGGCGAGAGGAGTTTCTTTTCTGGTCTAATCTGTTTGGTGTTCTGTAAGCCTCTTGGATTTTTATTGGCATCTCTTTTTTCAGGTTTGGGAAGTTTTCCTCTATGATTTTGTTGAAGATATTTCCTGGACCTTGGAGTCAGGAGTCCTCTCTTTCCTCTATACCTATAATTCTTAGGTTCCGCCTTTTCATTGAGTCCTTGATTTCTTGGATGTTGTGGGTGTGAGAGATTTTTTAGCCTTCTCATTTTCTTTGGATGTTGTACTGATTTCTTCCACTGAATCTTCCATGCCTGAGATCCTGTCTTCCATCTCTTGCATCCTATTGTTGATACTCACATCCGTAGTTCCTGTTCTCTTCCCTTGGTTCTCCACTTCCTCTTTTAACTCTGACTGTGTTTTCTTTATTTATTGTTTCTATTTCTATTTTCATGTCTTGTATGGTTTTGTTCATTTTGTACATTTCCTTTTCCAGCTTGCTTGTTTTTGTATGAAAATCTTTCATAGCCTTGTCCTTTTCCTGTTCAAGCTCTGTCACCTTGGCTTGGAGCTCTTTAATGGTGTTGTTCCTTGTTTTGAGTTGTAGAATTGTGGCTTCTTTGAATTCCTTCATAGATTTAAGTTCTTCTTGCAGGGACTCTATCACTTTCCATAATGCAGAATTGTCAACGTTTTCATGTGATTCTTTTGGTGTGAGTTCATCCGAATTGGATGAGGTAGGATAATTCTGCTTTGTTGATGTCATATTTCCTTGATTTCTATTTTTTTTTTTACCTTTGGCCATTGGGTGTGTTTAGCTGTCTGTTCTTGTCGTTTTCTGTGCTTGGATCCACAGTGGATGCTTTGGTGCTGGGGATGAGTTACTTGGCTATCTGTCGTTGCTTACAGGGGGATTTCAGGGTCACTGTGGTTTTAATCATCTGAGGCACTGTGAGCTGGTGCAGCCTAATCTCAGGTTGTGAGTAATGGACCGGAATTGTTTCACTGCTCCCAATTCAGACTTCTCTATGTTGCACTCTGAGTTATCAGCCTGTAATGGTTCTGATGGTATTGACCTGTTTGCCCAGGCATAGATTCTGTGGGCTTTGTTTGTCATCACGGAGGCTGACAGGGTCTGGCTCCACACCTATTATGTCTGGATTTTCCAGAATACAGCTATGGTCCTGATTTCTGGTTTCTCACTAGGCTTCTCGCCACAGGCCTGGCCTATGAGTCTGATTCCCTCCCTGTCTGCGTAGCCGGGGCTCTCCCTCCCTGGCTGCTCGGCCGTGGATGCACAGTGCCCCGATCCCCCGGCCGCCTGAGTGGACCTCTCGCCCCAGCAGCTCAGCCGTGGGTGCGCGAATCCCTGGCCCAGCCCACGCCTAACTCTCTCCCCAGTTGTCCTGCCGTGGGTTCTTGGGGATTTGGCCCTGCCAGCCGGGCTCACTCCCCAGCTGCGCTGCTGTGAGTGTGCGGGATTAGGCTCCTCCCGCCCACCTTTGTGTTCCCGGTTTCCGCGCTCTGTCTGAACCTCCCGCCCTCCGCTTCACGAGAGGCTGTGGACCTCCCGCTGAGACCCCTGTTTGTTCCTTGCTAAAACTTCCACTATCTCGCAAAATTTTTTAAGTGAGTATAAGTTCTACCTGAGGCATGGGGAGTCCAACAGGCTAGTGAACTAACACCAAATGGCCTCTGATCCTGCCTGCTGTGTGTTGGGATCGATCTTACCTGGCGCCTCTCCTAATGGGAGTTCCCGAATCCCGGGTTTAGTGGCTTCTGTGTCTGTGAGAGATGGGGAGAGCCTTGCCCTGGGACTTTTAACAGTCCCTTGGGAGCTGTGAGTGTTCGGGGGGGGGGTCTAGCCCCTCCGGTTTTTGCACAGTGCCCAATAACTCTGTTTTCTATGGCTCTTTTTTCCCCCGCGTTCAAAATGCATCAGTGTAGGTCGCCGCCATCTTCCTTCCATGAACCATTCTTCATCTCCACTGGGGATCTTAATGCAGGTCCCTTTGCTTGAGAGGCAGGTACTTTATTCTGAAGTCATCTCCCCCTTATGCCTAACTTTATAATTTTTTTTTGTCTTTAGCATTTAAGGCCTCCAATATCAGTCTGTTAATTTAGTTAACTCACATTCAACAACCAAAGCAACATATAAATATTGTACCATTAAGACTCCCATATTTTTAGAATTAAAACACGTGGGAAGCAATATTTAACACCAATAGTGGAAATGATGTTACACATACTCATGATGGTCATCCATGGTTGTCAGTGCAGCATGGTACAAGTGGCCCAGATACTGTCTTCCTTATTGCATTGCCAAATATGGCTTCTGTTATGGCTTGAGTGTGTCTTCCCAAAATTCCTGTACTCGCAACCTAGTTTGGTATTTGGAGACAAGGTCTAGTTAAATTTGGGGTCTAATTAAAGTTAAATAAGGTTATGAGGAAGATGTGCATGATCAGAATAATTAGTTTATATAAAAAAAGACCCACAGTTATAAATTCTAGCAGTCTCATTTTATGGTGCCTATATCATGTGACACAGTAAGAAAGCCCTCACCAGATGTTAGCACTTTGAAGGTAGCTTCCTCAGCCTCCAGAACTTAAACCCCCCTCGTATTTGTTTGTTTGCTTTAGAAAGGTTCTCATGGAGCCTAGCCTGGACTCCAACTTACTAGGTAGCCAAGGATGACCTCAAATTTCAGCTCCTCTTGCCATTACCACAATAAGGATTAAAGGCATGTACCTGCACACCTGGTTTATATGGTTCTGCAGACTGAACCTGGAACTAGCGCTCAGCCTGCTGAGCTATGTCCTCAGGTCCAATTCCTCTTCCTCTTCTTCTTCTTTTAAAAAGAAATTGGCCATTTAGGGTATGCTCTTACAGCAACACTAAGGCTACTAAGAGAGCTTTCATACCAAAATGTCCACTACAGAGCAGTAACATGTACATTCTAGCCAGTAAGAAGGAACTTGTGGTGGCTCATGGCTGTAATCCAAGCACTCAGGAGGTGGAGGCAGGAGGATCAGAAGTTCAAAGTCATCATCCTCAGCTACTCAGCAGGTTCAAGATCCCTTGAAGAATAATTCCCAGAGAGCCAGGCATTATGGTGCCTGCCTTGTAATCTCAGCCCCTGGGAGGTAGAGGTAGAAAGAATAAGAGTTCAAGCCCAGAGTCAGCTGTGCAGTGAGTTTGAAACTAGCCTGACCTACATGAGACGGCATCTCCAAAACTCAAACAATAAAAAGAACAATACATTTCAGAAATTACAAATTCCACTTGCATTTATATCCAATTAGTTAAAAGTTAGTCATGCTTACAGTTATCTGCCAAGGAATCTGGGAAATACTATCTTTTCCTGGGTGGTCACATGCCCATTCTAAATTATCAGTTTGGTTGGAGACCAAACCGGCAGGGTCTGGCACTCTAGGTTCCTAAAGGAAATGTTTTTCTAATGATATTTCAGCTTTTCCCTTGTAATTGGAGGGAAGCACACAAGCCTCTAGTGTTATAATTATGTTCAGATGTTAAATAACAAGCAGACTTGATCACCCCCTGGTTCTGCTGATAATTCCTTGTAGGTGACTTTGGTTAATTTCCTAAACAAATACAATTGTTGGAAGACTTAAACAATTGTCTTTAGCTCATGTGCAATAAATAATGGCATTCATTATTCCTTTTCTTATTCTTAATTTCCCTGTTGGAAAGTTTTATGCCCCACAACCATATGCACTGAAAGATGACTTGTACAGTTAGCTGCAGTTACTACAGAGCCCAAGTCAGGTCTTACTCTTTTCTTCTACTTAATCCATTATCCTCATTATAGCCATCATCACTGAGTTCTAATTCAGTACCCTGGTGTTGGTGTGGTTTTAGTATATTTATTTAATGGACAAATTGCTTCTAGAGCCACCTGCAGTGACTTTAGCCTGGAGAGGCATCTCAGTAGAACAAATACTCATTGTACACCTGTAGTGGGCAAGCACTGAGCACAGAATCACACTGACAGCTTATGGTAGGCACAAAAAGAGGGCTAATTTGAGTATGCTGGCACATGCCTCTCATTCCAGCATTCCAGAGGCAGGAAGAGCACAAGCTCAGGCCAGGCCAAGAAGTTTGTATATTCATCTTTCTCCAACTTAGTTGCAGATGAATAGATGACTTAGCATGGGAATTTTTTCTATTAAGTGATATACATTATATATGTGTATGAAAATGTCATATTGAAACTTATTATTATGTGTAATGAATGTGTGTTAATCAAAAGCATTTGAAAAATAGCTTGCAAGGGAATCCTAAAGTGGTCTGTACAATTGTCCCTTTGCCGCTGGTATTGTGACCTTTGCAAATTTAGCTGAATTGTATGTTTATTGAATGGCCCAGGAACTTCAACATACTGAAAAAATTAGCTCTTTCTCTCTTTTGCTACATTAAAAAAAATATCAGTTAATGAGTGACTATCCACCAAGTTGATGTTTTCTTTTTTCTTTCAATATCATCTTTTTTTTCCTTTAAGGTGTATCTTTACAGCCCCGCCCCTGCCACATTTCCACCTTTTAGTCCAAGAAAAAGCTCTTTTTCTTTTCAATATTTATTTATTTCTTCAAGTTACATCTCAATCACAGCCCCCTCCCTCTTCCCCTCCAGGTCCCACCCTCCTACCCTCTTCCCTCTCTCCCTCCTCTCCTCTTTTTTCTTTTTTAAAATTTATTTAAGGTGTATCTTCCCCCCCACCTCCCCCTTTTAGTCCAATAAAAGGTTCCTTTTCTTTCTTTTTTTGGTTCTTTTCTTATAACAATAAATACAATACAAAACAATAAAAATAATTAGGCCACAATTATGAAAATTATAAGGTATAACATACATTCCCAATGTCCAGTCCATATGTATTTGTTGACTAATAATAATATTCTATTATCTATCTTGAGTTTAAAGTTTTATACCTAACTCAGTTTCCATTCTAACTTATATTACCAACTTAAAAAAACACCTTCTTAGACCTAGAACATCCTTTTAATTCCTAAACAACTTAAAACTTAACTGGAGACTATAACTATCTGGTCTTCAACCATATCAGAGACCTGAGAAGTATAAATATATCTGATTATACAGGAAGTGCAGAACAAGCAGCTTCCAAGACTAAGAAATGACAGACAACTGGCTGCCTGGACAGTCCCCTATTTCTCTCTATAATATTGGAGCATCTATCTTTAGCCTTTTGGCCCCATATCTTTGATATACATTAATTGTAAAGGAGGAATTATGAAGGATTTTCCCAGCCTGTCTTGGCAGAGCTAGGCTGTCGACTTACCTGCTTCCAAGTTATGTCCTTTTCAGACAGCATTCTGTCTACAGTTAAAGCAAGGGCTTTTTCTTGTCCAGTGGCTAGCTTGGCACTAATGAAGTCATCTCCAAATAGAGATTATTTGATACTCATCATCTTCTTGAAGTAGAATGAGGGGTGTTGTCAAGAGCTGACATGTCTCAATATCAAAAAAATCTTAAGTTAAGAAAATATCTTTAAATGCCATAGTCCACAGATCTCTTGAGGTTTTTGAAGACCATATATCTCCGTATATTTGAATAAACAAATGTTACTTGTCTCTTAGCAACTTGATTTCTGATTAACTTAGAAAACATCTGTGATATAGTAAACTAGTACCTGACAAAAGGACAAGTTTGAATGACTATTAGTTTGCATTTCTTAATTATCCTAAACACTTTGTGATAGTTTCTATCAAAAGGTCTAGAACTTCACATTGCATTTTTAAGAATTACATAGGTACAATACCTTAAAAAGAGTTAACCTGCCTGCCCCTAGAGGCATTGCAGATGTGACTGCTATGTCACATGTTCATCAGTACGTGACAGAGAGGAGAGAGGCTATATCTACATTCAGTATTCTGACCTATGAACATCTGAATGAATAGTAGCCTAACATTCCTGAAGAAAAAGAAAAAAACAAGCTGGATACCAACACCACTTTGCTGTCCTGGGGTAGCCTGTGATGACTACCAGACAAGTACCAGGAAAGTACCAGATGGGCTTCCAGGACAGGAAACAAACCAGAAACTAGAAGAACTCTGCCTGTTCCTGGATGTGGGGGTTGTGAGTGAGCCAGCCCTGAGGGTGTGAGTGTGGGAGAGCCAGCCCTGCCTTCTGTCTGCCATGTGGTGGTGTTGGGCAGGGAGAGATGCCTTCCCCGCCCTTTTCCTCTTACCACCATTAGCCAACAGGAGATCTGGCCCAGAAGGGGTCACAAGAACAGGAGAGCTGTCCCTGCCCCTCACATGCTGTAGCACTCGGGAGATCAGGCCCTGCACCTTTCCATAGTAGAAGTGGCCCTGCAATTGGGGTTGCAGGTCCAGAACCAGGGATTTGAGTTGGCCCACCCCAACATCTACCTCATGGATAAACTGCTCGAGTGCAAGAAGAAGTAAGTTACACAACCCAGGACTGCAGGATCTCCATGACACAGGACAGTTACAGCATTTCTGAGAGGATTTCCAGTGAGGTTCCAATACTGACAGAGTAGCAGAAAGCAGGGGCCTTGTACCATGTCAAGGAGTCATTATAATGAACATTTGCCAGCAGAATGTGTGGACAAAGGGGAATATTGTGGGACATACTGAGATACACTGCAGCTTCCACAATGAGCTGTTATTTTTTATGGTGGGACAGATTGCAAGGGTGGAGGGTGGGTCTGGGGGGAGGTGGGAGATGGAAGGGAACAGGGTACATGATGTGAAATTCACAAAATAAAACATTTTTTCAATTAAAAAAGAATTAATCTTAATTTTGCGTCAATGTACAAAGATGTAAGAGTAGTCCACGTGGCTGTCTGGCTTTTCTTCATCTCCAAGCTTATTGTTATAAGGTTTGTTTCATTTCTGCTCTACTCTTAATGGCACACAGGCCTCCTACTGATTTTCTATCTACATCTTTCCCTTCTTCAGGCCAGTAAAAATCCAAATTCATCAATCTATCCTCTCCTGTTCAACTTTCTTAGATGGAGAAATTCTAAAGAAAACTTACTTCTGTTTCAACTTTACTTTTCAAAACCAACTGAAAAGAAGACAATGTATCTTTAAAGAATTTAGAAGTCATGGTGTCCCCAGTCACTGAAGAATGTTTGCTAGCATGGTAACATTTTGGGTCTAATTAGAGGAACATACTGAGAGTAATCCAATATATTGTTGTCTCCAACAAAGCAAAGCATCATTGAGAAAATGCTGCCCATGCGAGCAATAGACAAGGTGATCATCCATGTTTCTGTTTCATACCATGGACATGGCATTCCCATGCACATGGGATGTACAGTGATTAGGAAATCCTGAACATGTGTGCTCTGCCGAGGAATTGTCAGCGTGATCATCCATTAGGGTGAGGGGAGTACATCAGGGTCCACCCAGAAACCTGTGCTGGCACCATACATAAATATCAGACTACTGTGCCTCAGGTAGATCTCTTTGCCTTTTACCTAACAGATCTCAGTGAAGAAAAGAGAAAATAAAATCACACATATGTAAGAAGACAAAAACAGATTATAAGATGAAATGAGAAAATAAGGAAAGTTTTAAGCAAAAAAAAATAGAAGAGTATTGAAGCAAACATCTATCATGTTAACAAATTTTAATGGAAGTAAAATAATCTCAAAAGAAAAAAACATAATCATAAATTAGAACATATATTGCATACAATACAGAAAAAGGAATTCTTGATATGTTAAAAACATAGACATTAAATATCTTATTTTATGAAATAATGAAAGTAAACATGAGTGGATTTTAAAAGAATATTGGAGTGGGTACCAGTGAGATGACTGCCAAGCCTGATGACGACCTGAGTTCAATCCCTAGGACTCACATGGTATGAGAGAATCAACTTCTTATAGGTGTCCCCTGATTTACATATGCATATAGGGGAATAAGTGCCTCTGTCCCACATACATGCATACATACATACATACTACATACATAATACTACATACATGCATATATACATCATACATACATACATACATATATACATATACAGTCAGACAAATGTAATAAAAATTTTAGTGCGGAAGGGACTTTTATGAGCTCAAACACATAGACCATAAGTTAAATAGTGGTCAATATGTTCATCTCCTTAACATTCTAAGGACAAGAATCCGAAGGGATAGAGGAATTGGTGAGGAAAATTTACAATGTTATTCTTGAAGTGGAAAATGTGCACATGACCGATAAACACATGAGCACTCTATCCTCACATAGTTAAAGAAACGCAAGGCAGAGCTAGGAGATGAACAGTGTTTACTTATCAGATCAGCCAAGTTTTAAAAGCATAACAAAATGATGTGAAGGGTCTATGGGAACTCATGCAATCATGCTGGGGTTGGAGTACAAATAGATAAGTTTTTAAATGGGAAAATTGAAGATAACGCTCAGATTTTAAAAGCACACAGTCTTTGATCCATCAAGTCTGGGTTTAGTACAGGGACACTCAATGTCGAAACAATAAACAAATGGAAATGACCTGAAAACAAATCTACCAACCGAGGACTAGTGAAGCATAAGATGAACAGTCTCATATGTGAGAGGCATCCAACTATTTACAATAATGAGGGTGGAATTATATAAGTAGAGATGGAAAGATTTAATTAAGCATTTCAATGTGAGAAGGAAGTACAGCAAAGGGTATAAATTTCCCATCACATAAAGACTTTTAAGTCGGGCTGGAGAGATGGCTCAGTGGTTAAGAGCATTGGCTGCTCTTCCAGAGGTCATGAGTTCAATTCCCAGCAACCACATGGTGGCTCACAACCATCCATAATGAAATCTGGTGCCCTCTACTGGCCTGCAGATATACCTGTGAACAGAACACTGTATACATAATAAATAAATCTTAAAAAAAAGATTCATTAAAAAAAAAGACTTTTAAGTCTTTATACATTATATTTTTAAGATTTTATATGTGAGAAACATATGGTAAAGAATTTACACTGGGTATCTTATTAGTAGATCACATAGTCTGGGATAAAGAGAAGGATTTTTGCCAAGCAGTGGTGGATTATGCCTTTAATCCTAGCACTTGGGAGTCAGAGGCAGGTGGATCTCTGAGTTGGAGGCCAGTCTAACTTAGAGAGTGAGTTCCAGGACAGTCAGCGTTATACAGAGGAACCCTGTCTCCAAAAAAAATGAAGAGAGAGTCAGAGAGAGAGAGAGAGAGAGAGAGAGAGAGAGAGAAGAGAGAGAGGAGAGGAGCGAGGAGAGAGGAGAGATGAGAGCTATTCTTAATTTTATTATATCCCTTTATGCTGTATAAATTTTTTTCTACTGTATGTCTGCTTTTCATAACACAGGTAGGAAATTCAGAAAGCAAAATGCAGTGGAGAAAGATTTTCAGGTCTTTCTAGTGAGCCTGCATTATCATCTGTAGTACTCCATCCAAAATTTTGCTGTAACCTGATGAGATCTTGATAAACTAGCCTAGGTACCATGCCAGCCCAGTTAATCAGTCTCCTCTTTGTCTCTTCTGTAGCCACGCTCAGCCAATTTAGCGAGCATACCCTGGCATCAGAATATTTATTCACCTACTTTAAAAAAAGTGTATGGGTGCTTTGCCTGCATGTGTGTCTCTGTACGGTATACATGCCTGATGGCCGGAGAGGCCAGAAAGAGATTGTCAGATCCCTTGGGACTGAAGTTAAAAATGATCATGAACTGTTATGTGGGTGCTGGGAGTCAAACCCAGGTCCTATGGAAGAATAACAGTGCTCTTAACTGCTAAGATATGTTATTAGTTCCCTCATCTACTTAGGTATAAAATGTCCCATCCACTAGCGTCTTCCCAGAAAAGATGCTTCTGAGCTATGAGGTTTGATCTATTTCATCTATCTTCTTTCTATAGCACCTTAGTAGGAGGATTGGCTGTCATCTAACTCACTCTCGGTTCTAGAGGGACCAGGATGAACCTAAGACCTCTATACTGAACCCTGATTTAATTTCAGGTCCTGGGCCCATTGTATACTGCCTATCCCCTGGGCACTCCTGTCTTGGGGTCCTGTGGTCAGTGACAGTTTGGGCTCCTATGTACTGAGAGTAAAACTATCCCCACCCACAGAGGAAGCTAGGAGAGCTGCCACACAGCTCTCTTTTGTTAGCATCCTTGAGATGTATACATTTCACAAACCTGGCCCGTTCAGTCACCAACCCCTCTTCAAACAAGGCCTTGAAATCCTTGTTTTGTAAATGAAGAAAACTGAGACTCAAAGACACTGTGAATTCCTCACAATAGATGATGTTTTGGTCTCAGCTTTGTGGCTTCCTGGCTCCAAAATCTGTGTGTGTTCCATGCTGGAATTTGTACTCTGGAGAGAAAGGGGGTTCATTCAGGGTGAAGCAACAATGCCTATATTGGTCCATAACTGGATACTAGGCTGTAGGCGGGGACAGGAAGGGCCACATTGAGAGAAGGGAAGGAGGCAAAGGAGACTACGACAGGGCCATCCTCGTTCTACACAGAATCCACACATTCATTCTGTCCCTACAGAAGTTCTGGACTGGTCCAGTGTTTCCTGACCCTATCTCCGTTTTTCCAAGGGCCAGATGGGGGTGATTCTGTTTTCTGGAATATCACAGGGCAGATGATGATTAATTTTTGGCACACGTGGAAGTAGAAATGTGAAACACGTGCCTGAGTGCCATTCCTCGCATGTTTCTAATCAACCAACCAGATTTCACTAGATTCTTTTATGGTTTCTCTGAATTATTAGTGAAAATTGAAAGCCAAATGTAGCTTTAGACCACTCTGAGGTTGCTATAGTAACTGTCCCTTTTTCTAAGTCCCTCATCCACTAGGTGAAAATTATTATTGTAGTAAAACCTCTTGGTCATAATTTCCAGGGGGGTTGAATTTCTTAAGTTTGTCACATGGATAAATGCTATGTTAGAGCAATGTATTTGGGTGTGGCTTTGTGTTGGATTGTACAAAAGAGAAACCATTAATGTTACGAGCATGTATTAGTCTGGAGGTACCTATGGGAATTTCCAGGTTCTTGTGCCTTTAAAAAAAAAAAAAAGAACTGGATCAGGGTCCCATGGGTAGTGGTAGAAATAGTAACTGTATTAACAAAGGGAAATGGTGTCTGAGGTTATGTCTCAGCCTTTACCATACCTGTCACATGTATGCATCAAGGGGCAATAGGTGGAGAACTCCTGACTCTCTGGAGCATAAACACGAAGACCTGTTCTGGACCTCCAGCAGGCAGGTGCAGGAAAACACGTCTCTAACCGAGTGCTGGGGCTTGGAGGAAGGGTGTGGTGGTGAGACAGGCAGATCCGAGAACTCATTAGCCAGATAGACTAACTGAAGACAAACTCCAGCTTCAGTGACATATCTTATCTCAAAGCAGAGGTGGAGGACCAGGAGGGAGGCTCCGTTGGCTTGCTGCACAACCCTGGCAGCATGAGTTCAATCCCCAGAATCCATATAGAGGCAGAAGAAGAGAATGAATTCAATACAATTGCCTTTTGACCTCTGCGTACATGCCATGGTATGTGTACCTACACATGTACATCGTGTATAAATACACATGACAATAAATAAAATCCTTTAAGCCATTTTTAAAAGGTAGAGAATGATTGAGGGAGACACCCAATGTCGTCCTCTACGTACAGTCTCACATAACCACACAAACACATACACCCCTACACACTCCAACAATAATGATATTCCATAACAAAATAAAAGTAGAAATAAAAAAGAAAAAGAATGGTTTTCTTGAGGATAGAAGAGGCCCAATGATCTGGGACCAATGAGAAACTCAGGCGTACCGGATTATGAGAGCTGGTGAATCTTCATGAGTCATTTTGCATAACATCTGTATTCTCTTATGTTCATATATGGTAGACTTTTCCCCTCCACGATCTCTCCTTAAATGTAGTCCTAGTGAGTATGGATGCCATGAGTGTGCTATGCCAGACTCGTGTGGACACGTGTGTGTCTTTTCACAATGTCAGACTAAATTAAATAGCAACAAATGCAATAAATTCACAAGGCATAATTATTTCAATCACAGCAGTTTGTTCAATAATCCTGCCTACTTTGGTAATGTGACAGAGGCAAACTCAGGTTTCTTATTACAACCTTAGTTACTCATATTGATTCTCATATCACACATTACCCAGCAAAGCTATCTCTCTATGTATGGGTTTATGTGTTTACAAAATAAAAATCAAGTTAGAGCCTACAGATGTGAGTTCAATCCCCGGAATTCATATAGGGGTGGAAGAAGAGAATGAACTCCATAAAGTTCATAAAGAGCCATAGCAGAGTTCAAGAGATTTCGGAAGTCTGTATTTGGTAAGAAAATAAACCAAAGCAGCTACAGAAGAAGAAACAACTGGTATAGAGATCAAGTCAGGAAAGAGTCAGGGTTTTGAGAGACGATGTAGCCAGTTGCAGAGGTGAAAGGGCAGAACTAGAGCCCGGGCAAAAACAGCAGGTGCAAGTCCAGATGGGCAAACAGGCGGACAGGGGGACGACATTGAGTAACTGGCTCTGCATCAATTGCGGGGGGGGGGGGGGGGGATTGAGCAGAGCTGAGTAAGTAAGCGCCATTCCTCCGTGGTCCCAGCTTCAGTTCCCTCTTAAGTTTCTGCCCGGACTTTTCTCAGCGACGGACTTTGACGAGGAAATGTAAGCTGAACGGAGAAATGAACGAACAGGGAAATTTTGAGAGTGGTGAACCAGAACAAAGAACTGGACCAGGGAGATGTGGACAGTGGTAGAAACAGGGAGAATTTATTTAAAACAAGAACACTCCTGGGGATGGAAACTGGCCAGAGAGTTGGGAAAGTTTAGAAGCTCAAACAGCACCGGGCCAGGGCCCATGTGCCTCCATGAGTCATTTACGAAGTGCTCACACTTTCCTATGTATAGCCTTTTCCCTTGCTCACTCTGGCCCTTACCTGTTGGGGAGGGGCTTACAGTTATTCTTTGCATTGGCTTCTTTCATATGTTGGTCTTGATGCTTCTCTCTCCCCTCTTCCACATTCACAGTAGAAATTGGGTTGATTAAAATTATATAAGTAGATTCTACTGAAGGGGCCAGAGAGATGGCTCAGGGGTTAGGATCACATACTATTTTTGCTGAAGACTCAGGTTTGTGTTCCAGAACCCAAGTTGGATGGCTCTGTAACTCCCGTTCAAGGGGATCCAGTGCTCTCTTCTGGCTTTTATGAGCACCGACACTCATGATATCCCATACACATCTCCCCATACACATCCACAAAATTAAAGATGAAAATGTTTATAATATACTGAATCTCAACTCAGTTAGTTCTACAGAAGTTTGAACCCTTACTATGTACAAGGTATACTGCCAATAGATATTGGTTATGGAGGTGTGGTTATTACATTTCCTATGAAAGTCCACAACTTAAACTGAAGAAATGTCAAAAGAAACCCATTGTCTTCTCTCAGTCCTGAGCTCGGCTGGTAGCACTCCCAGAATTCCCATTGCTAAATCTCTGGAATTACCTCTACTTCTTTCCTCTGTTGGAATGTCCTTCCATGCTTAGGCATGCAACAGATTTGACCTCCCAAATGCTTCTTGGTTCTGCATACTCACAGTAAATGCTGCCCTTCTGTGTTCTGGCCTTTACCATCTCTTACGTGGACCTTTGCAGAAATGCTCCCTCTAGTTCCAAGGCCTCGAGCACTCACATCCTCTACCCTATCAGAGGGATTTAAAATCAAGACAAGATGAACTCAGTAAGCCAATCAATGCTATCTACTGTGTACTCTTGGCCTGTTGGCAGAAGTTGGGCAGACACGTTTAGTGAAAATACTGCATAAAGATCAGCATCTTTTTATTTATAGACACTAAGAGTAGAGGAAAGAAGCCTGCCATTTTAAATCTATATAATTCAAAATATTTTGGTTTTGGGTTTTGTTTGTTTGGTGATTGTTGTTGTTGCTTTTTGTCATGACAATTGGCAGTTCCTAGAAATCTATCTTTCAGTGTGTTCTAGGAAGGCAAATATTCTAAGAGAAACTCACAGCAGTAGGCAATCAGAAACACAGACTTTATTTTTTTAATGTATTTATTTGTCCATTCATTTACTCCTTTGGTTCTTTGATCACCAGTTTATCTATTAAATATCTAGACAAAGAGTTTACAAAGTAAGTCAATGCAACCTCTACTCTCAAGGGCAGACAGATAAGATGCTACACTAAGACTCCAGAGCACAAACTCTGCTCTAAAAAGCTCACCCTGGATTTTCATTTTTTTTTTTTAAATTTATTTATTTATTGCTTCAGGTTACATCTCCATCATAGTGTCCTCTTTCCACCCCTCCCAGTCCCGCTTTCCCACCCTCTACCCCCTAACCCTTCCATCCCACTCCTCTGGAGTGGAGTGTCCCTACATAACAGTCTCCTGCCCCAGTTCAGAAGTCATATGAGGGCCAAAAGCCTCCTCATACACTGGGAGCCTACAAGGTAACACCACTAGGGAAAAGTGTCTCACTGACAGGGAGAAAAAGAAAAAGTCTATGTCCACGTTCCCTTTGGTGCGTTGGTTGTGGTATAGACATCATGAACTATATAGCTAAAATCTGACTATAAGTGAATAGATGCCATGTGCATCCTTCTGAGTCTGGGTTAGCTCACTCAGGATGAGCTTCTCTAGTTCCATCCATTTGGCTGCAAATTGCATAATTTCATTGTTTCTGATAGCTGAGTAGCATTTCATTGTGTAGATGTACCACAGTTTTTTAAAATCCATTCTTTGGTTGAGGGACATCTGGGTTGTTTCCAGTTTCTAGCTATTAAAAATAAGGCTGCTATGAACATAGATGAGGAAACTTCCTTGTGATTCGGTGAGGAGTCATTTGGGTGTATACCCAGAAATGGTATGGCTGGGTCCCGAGGTAGAGCTATTCCAAGTTTTCTAAGATATCACCAGACTGACCTCCATAGTGGTTGCACAAGCTTACACTCCCACCAGCAATGGAGGAGGGTTCCCCTTCCTCCACACCCTCGCCAGCATGTGTTGTCATTTGAGCTTTTGATCTTAGCCATTCTGACAGGTGTGAGATGGCGTCTTAGAGTCTTCTTGAGTTGCATTTCTCTGATGGTTAAGGATGCTGAGCATTTCTTCAAGTGTCTCTCAGCCTTTAGGAATTCCTCCTTTGTGAATTCTCTGTTTAGCTCTTTTTCCCATTTTTTGATTGGATTATTTGGTTTCTTGGCATTTAATATTTTGAGTTCTTTGTAAATTTTGGATATTAGCCCTCTGTCAGATGTGGGGTTGGTGAAGATTTTTTCCCAATCTGTAGGCAGCCCTCTTGTTCGAATGACAGTGTGTTTTGCCTTGCAGAAGCTTTTCAGTTTCATGAGGTCCTATTTATTGATTGTTGGTCTTAGGTCCTGAGCTGTTTCACCCTGGATTTTCAATGGGTACTGGGAGAACCTAAGCCAACGCAAGAGGGTAGCGGAGGGTGTGTTGGAAGACTCCGGATCTGAAGACATAACTTACTTTGACAAAGAGCGGAAAGAAGAGGCTTCCAGCAGATGGAAGCGTGGGTGGTGGGTCTGAAGGGAGACAGGAATTCTGTGGTGCAAACTGGCAGGATTTCTGATGCTGACTTTAAGACAACCCAGGGATAGGGTCATTAGATATGAAATTCCGCAAGAGGTCATAGATGTTCATGCCGAGTGGCTCTAGCTCTCCTAGGGTCTTAGACAAAAGTGGATGATTCCCTGAGCCTCACTTGGGCCCTTAAGCTAGAGGCCCTTGTGTATGTGCAGCCACCTGGAGCAGGTGGCTGCTAATCTCTTCTGAGAAACTGAGGCCTTGTCTCCAGGACAACAGGAAACCCCTCAGGACAGGAAGTAGTAAATTATTTGATGGATCAAGGATTTTTGGGAGATCTCTCTGATCTCCTTACAGCAAGGAAAGCTTGTCGGCGGGTACCTCACGCTGGACTTGAAGAGAGTGATTAGGAAGGAGATGTAGTCAGTGGTTCAGATGAGAGAGGATGGCGGCCCAAGATAAGGTAGTGAGTGACTTTTATTGGAGTTAGTCCCATGATGGATTATTAAGGGAAACTCATCAGCAGTCGTTAAGGAGCAAAGAAAGAGTGACAGTCTAGCTGAAAGCCTGCTTCCTGAGAGACACACAACATTGTGTTTAGAGGGTTGTGATTTTGAGTCACTGAGAACATAGCTGCTTTCTATTTCTGACCGTTCCACTGAGACACAAGCACCACACAGAACTACACACACTTAATGTGCAGTTTTTTGTCTTTGGAGATACACAAACACTTGTGAAGCCATCACTTCAGTGGAGATGTCCAATGTTCCCGTCACCTCAGGAAGAGCAGCAAGACCTTTAGGAACATAAATTTCACGAAGGACACAAAGAAGCATTAGGAGATGGTGTCTGTCCTGAGGCTGACAGAGGTGAGTGCCTGCTCCGTCTTTTACTTGTGTAAGCCTCACCCGTGTGTGATGAGGACATTCATGTTTGTGACAGCTTGTTCCCCTGTCCCTCCCACTGGAAACATCTTCATGAGGTGATTGATGAATATCATTCATTATTTTCCCAAAGAGAAATTCAAACTTTCAAACTTATGCAATCCTATCGAGTTAAATTTTTACAAGTCCTTGGTCAGCCCAGCGTGGGCGACACATGCACCAGCTGGGTGGGGGAGAGAGCAGTGCAGAGGGTGAGACGTGGTATTAGTCACTTACAAACAAGGATGGTGTGAACACCTTCAGCCACTAACTTGCAGCACTTTATGGTTGTTCTTTGAGATGGCAAAACCTGTAATGAACAGAACAATCATTTGGATTTTCTCTGGCTTTATAGCTAAGTTTAAATTATTGTGGGTGGCTTTTATTTGGTAGTTTCAAGATAGGCTCTCACTATGTAGATCAGGATAGCCTTGAGTTCACAGAGATCTACCTACCAGTCTCTGCCTTCCTAATGTTGGGGTTAAAGGTGTGCACCATCATACCCTGCTAAATCCATGTTATTTTTTAACTAAAGGACATATCCTTGTCATAGTAAAACAAGATCTGTCACCAGACTGTTCCTTACCCAGACACTGGGACTCTCAGTATGATTTTTCCTTCCTGTAGTCTTCTCTCTCTCTCTCTTTCTCTCTCTTTGGTTTTTCAAGACAAGGTTTCTCTGTGTATACCTGGCTGTCCTGGACTCGCTTTGTAGACCAGGCTGGCCTTGAACTGACAGAGATCCACCTGCCTCTGCCTCCTGCGTGCTGGGATTAAAGGCGTGTTCCACCACACCTGACAATTACAGACAGCTGTGAACTGCCATGTGGGTGCTGGGATTTGAACCTAGGTCTTTCAGAAGAATAACCAATGCTCTTAACTGCTGAGCCATCTCTCCAGCCAAGGAGTCTCCTCTCAAAATTCCTTTCAGAGTGCAAATCCTTTGTTTCTGTGAAATGTTTGTATTTTGCAGTGTTGGCACACACTAGAGTCTCAATAAATATCTGTCAAACAGATTAATGAGCATTTTAATCCTGAATTTAGGGCAAGAAGATAAATGAGATAGGTTAATTTTCTGTAGTTGTTCATGGTGTAGAATCAGAGATACTTGTGGACATAGCTGCTGATTATAACCCATACTTCATGCTCCTATCTCAGGACTGTAGAAGAGAACAAAGTAAGGAGAGGTGGAGGTGAATCTGCACATAGGCCAATGTCTAGCAAAGACAATCCAATGGAAGCTAGGAGGTGGCCCACTAATTGCCTTCCACGAGGCCAACATGCAAGAGCAGACACCAGCTACCATATGACTCTAACTTTCTGAATAATTGGTTAGTTTGCTGGTGACAACAACAGTAAGTCTTTGGTCACTCTCCTTTGTGTTTGATGCAGAGAGATGGTTTTATCCTACCTTTGGGCTGCTTGGAGAAGGTTAGTCACACAAATATTGATTTCTGACATATCTAGTAGATGTTCCAGGAAGGCTAAGCAGAGGGTGACATATGCAGGTCTGGTGTGTAGGGGAAGTAACGGAAAAATAAAGAAATTGTAGAAGAATGTAGGAGAATAGATATAATGCAAAGTCCACAGAGCCAGTGTGCTCTTTCTGCCATGGGACTGAGAACATGGAGAGACTCATTTCCTTCCGTCACATTTAAAATTGGAAGTGGAGCTAACACACTTTGACTTTCATTTTCCACTAAGTTTGCTTATTTTGTTTTGTTTTGGTTTTGAGACAAGGTCTCACTGTGTAGCCCTGCCTTGCCTAGAACTGGTCTCAAATGCAGAAAGATATGTCTGTCTCTCCTGAGTGCTAAAATTAATGTATGCATCACCTCCCCCAGCCAGTAAGCCATTTTTAGGCTTCAGATAAATCTGGTCAAGGTTTGGATCATCTACTAAAGTGCAGTGTGAAAAATTTCTCAATGATAATAGTTGATAATGCTTTTAAATGCATCACCGTCCTCTTTTCATAGTGCATTTTACACAGAACAATATGTAAAGAGCTGTGGCCAATCAAACAGAAGCACAAAGCACATACCAATTGTGTACACTGTTCCAGGTTTACACTGGGCCCTTCCCCATGCAGTCTCTCATTTCTCTGTAATGACTTGTCAGGTCTCTCATGAGGTACCTAGACGGCAGGAATTCTTTTCATCTTCTTTGCAGAGACGAAGAAGTGACACATGAAGATCAGGAGCTACTGTCTGGCTAAAGTGAGAGTTTGACCCAGGAAGTTTGATTTCAGAACAGCTCCTGGTGGCACAGGAGATCCTGCTCAAATAGCCCAGCTGCAGCAGGACTGATGAGTCAGATTACCTGCACTGGATTCCATCCCCTTTGTAGTGTTCTTCTGTGGTGACAGATAGAGTTAACCCTCTTGGCTACCCCATTCTCTCTGTCATCCTGGGCTCAGCAATTTGGACAATTTACTAGGCTGCAGTGTGTTATGTCTAACTGGTACTGCCTGCATTTGCCTTCCAATGTCCCTTTCAGGGTCCGTATTCTTTCATGCATCTTCACAAGTGTCAGCAGATGCCAATCTCCGAAGATGAGTTATTAGGTGATTCTATTCATGGGCTATGGCTAGAATGGGCAAATCTACAGAGATATAACAGTCTCCACCAGTGATTACCCAGGACTAGGAGGCTGGGTGACACGAGGGATGACAGCGAAGGAGGATGGGTTTCTTTTTGGTGTCATGAAATGTTCGATACTGGATCATAATGTTGGCTATTCATCTACTTGAACATTCCCAAGTCATTCAGTTACACAATTTAAATCAGTGAACTACGTATCCAGAGGACACCTCAATAAAGCTGTTAAACCAAGCAAATAAAAACTAAGAACTAAAGCAGACCATCTCTCTAAAAATTCATTTAATGTGTTGCTTTAATTAATTTCTCACTTCAGTCTTTGGCTAAGTGGTCTGCTAGATATGAGATACAACCGGAGGAAATGCTGAGTCAGGAACCACCAGGTCTCAGCAGGGAGAGGCAGCCAGCATTGTGAGCTGTGTGCAAACTGAGAAGAGGCCCCAGTCTAGTGGTGGAGGCTGTTTTGAGCCCAAACTCATATGGGAGTGGGGAAAGGCCCTAGTACAGTGATTCTCAGCCTGTGGATCACGAACCCCAAAGACTATCGGAAAACACAAATATTTTTTATATTAGGATTCATAGCAGTAGCAAAATTACAGTTATGAAGTAGCAATGAAATAATTTTATGGTTGGGGGTCACCACAACATAAGGAACTGTATTTTTTTTTTTCAGGGGGAGAGTTTCGAGGCAGGGTTTCTGTGTGTAATAGTCCTGGATGTCCTGGACTCGATTTGCAGACCAGGCTGGCCTCAAACTCACAGAGATCTCCCTGCATCTGCCTCCCAAGTGCTGGGATTAAAAGTGTGCACCACCACACCTGGCTATAAGGAACTGTATTAAAGGGTTGCAGCATTAGGAAGGTTGAGAACCACCCCACAGACAGTTGATCCAGATATGGGTGTTGGAGGTAGTGGTAACCGTTGGTGAAAGCTTGGAGAAACATGATAGCAGGTCTTTGTTTGCAAGCTAGGAAGGCCCATCATGTATAGAAGGATGAAGAGGAAAAAGATTGAAAGCCAAGAAGATGCCAATGACTCCATTCATTCTTTTTTGGGCCTTACTTCTGTGAAGAGGTGAGGTGAATAGTTTCCAAGAGAGGCCTTTAGAAGCACCTGGAACTTACCCCAAAGAAAACTATACTTGGTGCTTTTGGCTTCAGGATCTATCTATATTTATCTATCTGTCTATCTATCTATCTATCTATCTATCTATCTATCTATCTATCTATCT
>CAJQZJ010004888.1:1438671-1455173 GCA_907164525.1 Lophiomys imhausi | reverse complement strand
AGAAGAAGAAGAAGAAGAAGAAGAAGAAGAAGAAGAAGAAGAAGAAGGTCAGAGTCATTTTGCTCTGCATTATCCAAAGTTTAGAGCATCATGTCTGGACCTGAATGTTACACATTAATTTATCAGCAATTATTGCCTGAACACCCATTGTGTATCATCCACTGTGTTGTAAAAGGCAGACCTGATCACATGGAGTTTGCAATGTAAAGATGTTCTGACAAGAAACAGGTGGCTTTAATTTGATGTTATACTTCAACAGAGGAAACTTAAGTCCCGATGGAATTGCATAAGGGGTATTCAATCCAGACTTAATGGAATAGGTTAACTGTAGAATTGATATCTGTCTATATTGAGACTCAGAAGCTGAATAGGGACAAGCAAGGTGAAGAGGATAGGGGACAGGTTTCAAGCTGATGTATCCTCAACAGGCTGAGGGCAATGGGGGCATTAAAGAGAGAATCCCGAGAGGCAGAGGAGAGACACTGGGCTAGACATGTAGCATGAAGTGCTATAAAAAGTCACTACACAGGGAATGATGACTGGGAGAATGAGAACTAGTGAGGGCTGTAAGCGAGGCTGTTTTATATTTTGCAAACTCTACAGAATGGACAATAGGCTGAAGGGAATGAAAGGAGGAGGATGATGATGATGATGGCAAGGCAGGCACATTGGAGGCACTGTAGTATGTAATCAAGGAGAGATGGTGACTCCAACCAAGAGTGGTATCTGGGAAGATAAAAAAAGAGGTTGGTCAGATCAAAAGCTCACTTGAAGGCACAGAATGAATGGTGGCAGACTGCAGGGATCCTCCAAGAATGATGAGTGGGTGCAGTCCATTTCATCTGTACAAAAGAAGACTTAGAAGGTCACCATGCCTGTCTTTGTATCTTTCATTCTGATGTGGAAGGGAGATTAGCACTACCTGTCTTTGAGATGTCAGGACTGGGTCATGTGGTGGGGGATACAGGAAACTGAATTTCAATAAATTCAGTAGAGAACTTTCTGACAGGCTTTCTAAGGCAACAAGCTCTTTGCTACAGGACTATTCCAGAAAAAGAGGATGAGGGATAAGGATAGGTAGGCTGGAGGGCATTGATGTTTCTATTTCTTACTCAAGATTCCAAAATTGTGTAGAGGTTCAAATAGCTGAGCTTGGCACTGGCAACCCACTGTGAATCAGCCTTTGCTGGGTGTCACGTGCCCTGAGTTCCTGGTGCAGTTCCAGGGCATCACTGGTTCTGCCTGGTAGCTAGCATGTACAAGAGAATCTTCATTTCAACCATACATTTTATGATCATGTCTCCCTGGCATAATTTGTATACTGTTCCTTGAAACACACACACACACACACACACACACACACACACACACACACACACACACACACACACACACATATCCCAAAAGTTATTTCATGTCCACTATGTGTTACTCTGAGAGTAGAGAGTAGACCTGGTCTGTTTACATATGTCACTTCCTCCTCCAGGAATAACCTTCCTTCCCACATCCTACATCCTCACTGAAAACACATCATTTCCTCAAGTCCTAACGTGAGTCACACCATGCCATTTATCAAGAAGCCCTTGTTCTTTTTCGTCCTCTCTGCTTCACACCACCATCTCCTCCTCTTCCCCTTCCTCCTTCTTAAGCTTATATAAGCATGGCCAGTTGCCTTATAGCGCTTAGTATATAATTATTTTTATGTTTATTTAAATTACTTCCCTCAATTACTATCTTCTAGAAGTCCAGTACTGCAGTCTATAATCATTTCCGGAACCCAGGGGAGTAAATGTTTTTCGGTCTAAGGCAATAGACCTTTCAGGAGGAAACTTTTGCTTATTAAAACTAGCTATCTTTGGCTGGAGAGATGGCTGAACAGCTAAGAGGACTTGTTGCTCTTGTGGAGGACCTGAGTTGGGTTTCTAGCACCCATATGGCAGCTCATTATCATCCAACAGCTCAGGTTCCAGCATATCCAGTGCCACCTTCTGATCTCCACCGATACCAGGCACTCACGTGGTGCACGCAGGTATACAGAGGCACAACACACATGCACATAAAATAAATCTTAAAATAGCCAGATTTCATTATATAGATGATACATGCATTGTTGAGAAAGAGTTGAGTGAAAGAAAGCATAAGGAAGAAGCAAAGAAAGTTGTCTTAAGTTGCACTACCTGGAGGAAAACATCACAGCACCTGGTGAATAGCCCTTGTACATTGTTTTGTGTACTTGTATCTTAAAATTTGAGTCATACTTAATTTCCTGTAACTTGTTCTGCATTTAAAAACAAACCCTGTGCTACTCTAAGTTCTTCCTAAACATGATCTTTAGTGAGTGATATTGCACACCAGTCTATAGCTATCTTGTGATTTCTTTAGTGAATTTCCATTGCTTTGCATTGGACTATTTGCAGGTTTTTGATGCAACATGTAGTACTAGGGTTAGCTCCCTGAAACATGCAGCCCTGAAACCATTCTAAATAAAACCCTGACACGTTCTAAACTGACAGATCCACTTAATGACTGAAGAGAGGGCGTTGAACGCTAAGGACATGATTTCTTAAAAGGCCCCTTACCTTAGTCTTTTCATTTTTATTTTGAAAAATTTTCAGATTATTTCTTTTGTTATATATTTGCTATGTATAAGGGTTTCTGCACATTCATCTTTTGACCCATAGTTTAATGAAGGCATCTAATCTGAGAACGTGTCAACAACCTGTGGGTTTTGAAAGGAAGGGACTGATAACTAATGAATTATATGAACAAATAACTGAGTTTGAAGCCTAAGACTTTAGTGACTGAGTAATGTGAAATGAATTACTGCTTAGAAGCCGAATAGATGAGGACATGGAGACAGGGCTACTGCAGAATAAAGGTAATTCTCTGGAAAGATGGACACTGGCCAGTGTTCTGGTGTTTGGAGAAGGTGGAAGGCCATGGACTTGGATCCTTATTCTAAAGTAAATAATTAATCATGATGGACACTCATTAAGCAAGAACATTTCCATTATAGAGTGGAATGCTTTCATCAGAAGAGAAACGGGCCTTATTTGGAAAGGACTGTGAATCTGTGTGGTCACTTTTCAACAGACTAAATGAAAGTTGTTATTATGGGTTGAATTGTGTCCCAGGCTCCACGTTCATGTGTTGGAGTCTTGGACCTGTAGACCCTACAGTGTGATTTTGAAGATAAGGTTTTTAGAGGGGTAGTTAAAGTAGATAGTGAGCACATATCCTATGCCAATATGATGGGTACCCTTGTACGAAGAGTAAACAGGAACATAAAGACATGGATGGAAGAAAGATGACACAAAGAGGCACAGGGGAAAGGAGGCGGTGGTAAGCCAAGGAAGGAGACCTCAGGGGAAACCAGTCTGCTGGCCGACACTTTGCTCTTACACTGCTAGTTTTCAGGATGTGTGCCAATGCAAATCCATTGGTTCAGCCACTTTTTAATTAATGAATTAAGTAAGTAAAATTATTTTGGTCACTTTCCTTCCCACTAGGCTCTTTCATCCCTCTTTCTCTCCTACTGAGACTCTTTTTCTTACTGAAAAAAAAAATCCCCTCCTACCTTTATGTCCTCCCCACTTTTCTTGGTTCACTGAGTTTAGCTCATTACTTGCATGAGCATGAACTGGGAGTTATTTACTGGAACATGGACAACATAGCAGTGGCTATACCACCAAAGAAAATGGCACCCATATCCTATACCCATTAACTGCTCCTAGTCCCTCAGTGAGGGGGGAGGCGTCTGGAGACCCTCCTCCATGCATAATGAACCAGTGCTGGGCATAGTCTCATGCAGGCCTTGTGCAGGTAGCCACAACTGTACTGAGTTCATGACTACAATAGCTGCGCCATGTCTGGAAGACACCGTTTCACCTCCCTCTTCCTCAACCTCTGACTCTTACACTTTCTATCCCCTGTTCCAGATGTTATCTGAGCTTTGGAAGGGATGGTATAGATGTCCTGTTAGGGGAAGACACTCCAGATGTTACCTGAGCCTTGGAGGGGATGGTATGGATGTCCTATGAGGGCCAGGTACTCCAAAGTCACTTTCTTTTCATGCTTGGCTTAATCTCTTCCTGTAGGTCTTTGCTGTGGCATCTGTAGATGAGCAATACACACTTTCTGTTATCATCCTACCCTGAGTGTGTTTCATCTGGTAATATTCAACATTCGTCTTCAGTTGCCAGAGATTCTGATGTTCAAATGTGAATGTAAGATGACAATGTTTTGTGGTTTACAACTGGTAATTTTTTTTTTAAAAATTTAAAATAGTTTTTCTTTAAATCATCTTTTTTCCCCTCTCCATTCTGCATGGTAAAGAATTTTTACCTCCACAACTACTTTTGAACTTGACAGTGTTTGCAATGGGGATTATTCCTTCTCCACTCAAAGGATTTGGTAACAGACTGAGTAGGCTTTCTCAGTATACAATTTGATTGCTGACAAATCCAACTGTAAACCTCTGGATATATTGGATATAATTGAGTTTTTCCATCATTAATACTGCTCACATATTAATTCAACGTAGTGACATGAGGGGTGCCTAACATTTTCCTGGAAGCTGTTGACTTTAATCGGTAGGAACAAATGCAAGCTATTGTACTTTATCCTTGGGTGACCTAAGCTCTCTCTTGGCACCCATGAGTGAGAAACCCTGGGTTGTCTCAAATGTTTCAGTGGCTTCTACCCAGGGAAGTTATTAGTTGTGAAGTAACCTTGGGGTTAATTCCATAAGAATGTAGTTCCTTTTTTTCCTTTGAGAACAAAATGTTGCTTGTGTTCATTATCATTGTATGAAAAGGCCATTGTCAAAATGGTGAACCATAGTGATATGAACCATGGTGATCTATAGATAGGACATCAGTTTTAGTTAAAAAAAATATGTGTGTATATATAAATACACACTCAAGATGCTTCAGTTAATTTCAATATAAACAATGAATACTTTTATAGAATATTTTTCAATTTTTAAAAATCCTAAAAGAATGTATCCAGCAATTGTATCTGAACGGAACTAGAGACTAGAGAGTCGACTCATAATGTTTCCATGTGTCAATATTTCATAAGTCTATATGAAAGCTGTACATTTATCTTAGTAACATTTCAGAGGCTATTAACAAGGTAAATGTATTTGGTTTTGGTTGGGGTTTTATTGTACTTTTTATACCCAGTTTGAAGGCACTAGAACTACACTTGGGCTAGCTAGTTTTTGATGGCTTTTATTCTAGGGGTCATGCAAAGTAGTTATGTTGTCTCATGGGGGTCTTCAAAACTAAAGCTGCCAGGGCTGGAGAGATGGGTCAATGGTTCAGAGTACTTGCTTGTCTTGCAGTGGTCAAGAACCCACAAGGTATTCTACACCCTCTTGTAATGTCGGTTCTGACAGTTTGAGAGGAGCTGGTACTCTCTTATGACCTAAATGCACACACACACACACACACACACACACACACACACACACACACACACATTTTTAAAAGAATTGCTTTTTAAAAGTAAAAAGAAAAAAATGTATATATAAAACACCCAAACAACCAAGAGTTGCAAACTATAGCCCATGGGCCAAATCTAGTCTTATTTATTGGCTTGTTTGTTTTGTTTTTTAAAACGCTGAGTCAAAGTTTATTTCACACATGCAGGACAGAAAACAACAAAAAGAAGAAACTTTCTCACAACGCCAACTTTAAAAAAGGGCTTTTAGAAATGGAAAAGAAGGACTGGCTAGGTATGTACAGTGTGGTACCCTAGGCTCAATCACCAGGACCACATAAACTGGTTTATAATCCTAGCCTATAATCCTTGCACTTGAAAGGTATATTCAGGAGAATTAAGAGTTTAAGATTACCTTCAGCAACATAAAGAGTTCAAGGCTAGCCTCTGACCCAAGAGGGACACCCTGTCTAGTTTGAAGGAAGAAGGAGAGTAAGAGAATATATGAGAGACAAGAGAGGGTGATGGCATATGAATAAGATTGAAATACATTATGCATGTGCATGAAAATGTTGTTATGCATTATATTATGAATAATTAACATATGCCAATAAAGACATTTACAAAAGTAATGTCAGGTTTGGTATCTCATAGCCATAATCCCATCACTCGGAAGAGTGAAGCTGTGGGATTGTCATGAGTCAGTCAGTCCAGGATACAGAAAGGGATCCATTCTCAAACAAGCAAGCCAACGTATGAACAAGAAAATAAGTGGGCTGGAGAGATGACGCAGCGGTCAAGAACACTGGCTGCTCCTCCAGAGGACCCTGCTTCAAATCTCAGCACATATATGGCAGCTCACAGCCATCTGTAGCTCCAGTTTCAGGTACTAGGCAAGCACATAGTGCCCAGACATGTATGCAGGCAAAACAGACGTACAGAAATAATAAAAATGTAAAATTTTAAGAGAATAACATCTAGAATGTTTCATCTAGCACATTAGCCGCACCAGAGTTCCTGACTGAGGAATTCTGCTGCGGGGTTGCGTCCACATCTCTAACTAGTTCCCATGTAATAATTCTCATGCTATGGATTCTGGGATCTAAACAAAGCTGTCTACCTGTCTGTGTACCTACTTATGTACATTCTTTTTCTAAGGTGACAATATTGTTTTCTTTAAAAATATTTTTATTACATTTATTGAAGGTGCTATTAATATTCTCATATATAGGGTGAACACAGCGGATACCGAAAAGGGTAAGTAACTTCGGTAAGATTCTCAGTAACTCTTAGGATTCACAGTAAAGTCCACTGATGCCAAACTGTCTGCTCAGACTGTCACCATCCAAGTGGTAGAGTGTACATTTAATTTGTCCTAACTTTCACAATGAGGAAATTGAAGCTTGTGTCTGTCTTTATCAGTTTCATACAAACAATGAGGAAATTGATATATGATTTCTGATTAAAAGTGCATCCATTTCTAAGTTAAACCTGATAGAATAGAGTAGTTGCTAAGAGCTCAGTTACACTGTCTAAATCACAGCTCTGTCTCTTAATTTTCTGAACCTACTTTCTTCCCCTCACTAAATTATAGATGATAACAGTAGTACCTATTTGCATAATTAAACAAAATCACAACTTAAAAGAAATTACCTGAGCACTGGATGTGCAATGCGGAAGCCACATACTAAATTTATCTCAAATCATTACTATTTTTAGTTATCATTTTATTTTTTATAAATTTTTATTTTATGTGCATGAACATTTTGCCTGCGTGTATGTATGTACACCATTTACGTGCCTGGTGCCCACGGTGGTCAGGAGAGGGCATCAGATCCCACTGAAACTGGAGTTACAGATTGTACCCAAACATCTCCCATAGTTGGCTATCAGAGCATCTCAACCAGGAAGTTCAGCAGGTAAGGGATAAGCAAGGAAATGCTCCAGCATCTCCATAAGCTATGACTGTAGCTGGATGGCTGGACAGTGTCTTTCAGTGTCTTGGTTAGCCATGAGTGCATAAGAAAGGTCTGTTGCATTTCCAGCATTTATCCCCTGCTGGCTGGGTCTGGACCTTTTCTTGCTGTCATCTTTGATATTTATGGTCTCAATATTCACTCCCAGAGTCTCCAAATGGCTACCTCTGAGTAATCAATGCCATGGGAGCTGCCTGAGAGCAACCTGCCTACTCAAGATACAAGATAAGTCATTGTCCTCAATCTGTAACTCAATGAGCTACATACAGGAAAAGCAATGGGCTTGCCTTAACATTCCTCACCCTCCTGTGTGCCGGCAACAGTAGTGATTGCATGTTATACATCACGCTGCGCTAGCTTCATTTCTGTTGCTGTGAGAAATTATCCTGACATAAAGCAACTTAAGGGAAGGATTGTTTATTTAGCTCAAAATTCTAGACTGCAGTCCTTTATTATAGGGAATTCACAGAGGCAGGGGCTTGAGACAAGAGGTCACAACACAGAGAAATGGATGCCCACATGTTGCCTGCTTGCTTATGGTCAGCTAGCTTTCTTCGCTCTCTCTCTCTCTCTCTCTCGCTTCGATTTATTTTGTTACATAAATATATATATGAGTATTTTTTAACATTATTTATTCTTCAAGTTACTTCTCAAACATAGTCCCCTACCTCTTCCCCATCCCAGTTCCACCCTCCTACCCTCTTCCCCCTCACCCTCCTATCTGCTTTTCAGAAAAATTTAAGGTATATCTTTTTTCCCTCCAACAGCTCCCCCTTTTAGTCTAATAAAAGGCTCTTTTTCTTATAACAATAAATACAATACAAAACAAAAAAACCAGTTAGGCCCACAATTATGATAATTATAAGGGATAACATACATTTCCAATGTCCAGTTCATGCATATTTGGCAAACTGATATTAATATTCTATTATCTATCTTGATGAGTTTAAAGTTCTATACTTAACTCAGTTTCCATCTTAACATGCACTACCAACTTAAAAACATCTTCTTAGACCTTGAACATCCTTTTCATACCTAAACAACTTAAAATTTAACTGTGAGACTATAACTATCTAGTCTTCAACCACATCAGAGACCTGAGAAGGATAAATATATCTGAATAAGCAGGAAGTACAGAGCCAGCAGCTTCCAAAACTAAGAAATGACAGACAACTGGCTGCCTGGACAGTCCCCAATTTCTCTGGATACACTGGAGTATCTATCTTCAACCTTTTGGCCCAGTTTCTTCTGAATATATTTATGTGTACCATGTGGGTGCCCACCCAGAGAGATTAGAAGAGAAGATCAAGTCCCCTGGAACTAGAGTCACTGACATGGTAGTTTACAAGTGGGTGCTGGGAACTGACCCTGATCCTTTGAGAGAACAGCAGTGCTCTTAAACACTGAGTCATCTCTCAAAGTCCAGCTTTCTTCTCTCTTACTTGGTTCAGGCCCATCCTAGAGAATGGTGCTGTACATAATGGCTGAGTCAATCAACAATCAAGAAGATCTCCATACCCTCCCTTCCCCATCCAGATACGCCCATAGGCAAGACTGAGTTAGGTAACTTCCCAATTCAGACTCTCTCTTCAGAGGATTCTAGGTTGTGCAAATTGATATTTACAGCCAAACATCACAAAAAACATATTGATCTTCTGAGGTGATCAGGTGACATACTTGTTCCCAGGATGGGCATGGAACCCCTGAGACACTGTGTATGTGCTGTCAAATGAATAGTTAATATGAAGTGACTCAAATTGCGGTTATGAGGTCCAGAGCCTCTGCTGAAGGGAAGCAGAAGCCAGGCTTTTGCATGGTCTGGATTCCTAGGAGCAAGAATAAGAAAACAGGATTATTTTCCTGGGACTGGGCTCAGCTTTCCTCTAGGATCTTGAGAATTGTTGAGAGCTGTGGGCTTAGGGCATGGATGATCAGGCTGGGGGAGGGGTGGAGGCAGTATGTCCCAAGCACTATATTGATTACTTTGTCACTGTGATAAACACCATTTCCAGGAGCGATTTATAGAAGAAAGAGTTTATTTAGGCTTATGGTTCCAGAAGGATGAGTCCACTGTGATGGGAAGGCATGGCAGCAAGTAGTAGCTTGGTGTCCAAACCCAGAAGCCGGCAGGTCACTCCCTAAACCATATCATGAGGCACAGAGAGAAACTGAAAATAGAGGAAGACCTTGAGCTCTTAATTTCTGTCCCCAGTGACGTATTTCCTCCAGCAAGACCGGACCTTCTAAATCTCTCCAAACAGTGCCAGCAACTGGAGACAAAATGTTCAAATGCCAGAGCCATAGAGCATATTGCCATTTAAACTGCCATGGGGACCAAGGCTGCAGGATGGCTCCCTGATTCATTTATTTGTGTGCCTCAACTGGCCATGGTTTTCATTTTTCTGTCTCCTCCTTCAGCATATACTTCTTTCATTAATTTATCCAACAAGTGTTTACAATATGTCTCTATGCACTGAGCGTTGTAGAAAACCTGGGATATAAGGAGGAGACAACCTGGCTCTCTCACATAAGTCAGGAAGTAGACAAGGGCTGAAAGATATGAAGATGGTGGGGGACAGGGGACATCAAAACCAAGATATTACGTAGGGGAAAAGGTGGTCAGAGAAGGCCTCTGTTCACTTAGAACTGAGGGCTTGAAGAGAAGAGAGGTTAAAGACGTCATGGCTTCCAAACTCAGGCAGTTAGTAAAACAAAGACACTGAAGCTGGGACTTAGATTTACCTGATTCTTTTTTTTAATTAATTCTTTTTTTTGTATTTAATTTTTTCATTCACTATATTTTGATCATATTCTTTCCCCTCCCTCAATTCCTCCAGCTCCTCCCCACTTCCCTAACCATCCAACTTCCAAGCAAACAAACAAAACCAAAATGAAAATCAAAACAAACTAACACCAATCAAACAAACCAAAAACAAAACCCTGTAAGACAAAACTCCCACAAAAACAAGGCAAACAAGCATACAAGAAAACATGAAGTTGTTAGATTGGCTTCTCTTTGCCGTGGCGTCTACCCTGGCCCGCAGTTGATATATTCAGTGATACTCCACTGGAGAAAACGGATTTTTCCTTTCCTAGCGGGTATCAATTGCAAATAGCTTCTTGGTCCAGAGTGGGTCTTTGTGTCCACTTGCCCTACTCCATGTGAGATTTTGTCTGACTTGAACCTGTGTGGGTGTAGAGTATACTGTCACAGTCTCTGTGTATGTGACTCTTAAGAACTGCCTACTTTCCCTTACATCTTTAAACACTCCCAAATATGTATACTTAGCTGTGCAGAAGCTTCAACAATGGGATGGAACAGTCACGTCTTTACTCACCCATTCTGATGCCGTGCGGTGCATAAAAATGCCAAGTCCAGAGTCCTTTGTGCAGCTGTGCGCACCAGGGCCCAGCCTCGTTGAGAAAAGCATTGTTAGGCTGGAGTTGGGATAATGCAAGAGTGTCCAAGCTCATGAAATTCATTACAATGCTCCCTTTACTTCATAGCAGGGCAGCTATCACTTAACATGCAGGGCACACACATGCCCCTTGTTGACTGCTTTCATTCTTAGACAAACAAGAGTCTAATAAATTAATAGATGAGTTTGTCCAGGTCACAAGTTTGGGTGGGAGTTGAAGTTAGGAGGTTGCAAGTTGCCATTGCATTGAGAACAGTATTTGTGGCACTGGCAACTTTCCCATTGCTCCACTGCTAGAAGAAGATGAGGAGAACTAAAAGCTAGAATCAATGACCATCTTTGCATCTATTTGAATTTCTGTCTAGGGAACGAGGTGTGAGAAGTTTAATTCTGTCTGTGCCACACATTGTTGAACTTTTTGTAAATGATGGAGGTACAATCCGTATCTTGGAGGAGCCCTTCAACACATCATTGCTGTGGAGAAGGCATCGCGAGGAGGAGGGATTGTGAACTCCAGGCTGTTCGGGCTAGGATCTGATCCTTACGCCACCACCATTGAACTGTGTGGCCGTGGCCAAATGATGACATCTTTTTGATTATTCATTTCCTCACTAATAAAATTTATAGGACAATGTGTATGGATAGCTAATTTGCTATGCAGTGATGTTATTGCCGCTCTTGCTATATTTCTTATTACTATTACACAGTCCTGCAACGTCCTGCTCTGCCACTGAGTGGGTGACGATGGGCAAACTACTCCAGCTGCAAATTGTAATTATGCTGACCCGCTTACTGGTGCGGCTCTAGGGCAGATTGCAGGCTATCATCACTCTTCACACCTTGCTTCGTTCTTTAGTCATCACCCTTACCACCAGTTGATGTCACTTATTTATACAGAGTCCTTTCTCAGTCCTCGACAGTGGCCAAGAAAACTCCATGAGCAGGTATTCGAGGGGTCTTTTGTGACTTGCCCATGTCATTTGAGCCTAGAACAGGTCTGGGAACATTCAGGTCAGTGGGTCACACTGTGTAAGGTTAAATTAAGGTTAGATTCTGAGGTGTGTCTGAGATAAAGCCACACTGAGTGATCACTCCCAACTCTGACAGCTGGTGACCCTCATTCTTAAGACCTGGCATCTCAAACTGGTTGCAGTTGATTCAAAACAAACACACAAACAAACAACAGGGCCATTGGCGATACTAGGATCATATGAGACTGATTGCAAAATTACACGTGTCAGAATTTTGATCAGTTCCCAGGAAAAAAAGGAAAGAGCTGCAGAAAGGGAGCAGGGACTGGAAATAGGAGAGAAACATGACTGTTGTCACCGGAGCCCATTGGCAACCAGTCTGTGGTCAATAATTACCCAAGCCTCAGACTTAGGAGGAGTCCAAATCCAGCTGCATCAGTCAGATGACACGAAAAGGATGTGCCAGGAGAATGACCCCAAACTGCTATGGTGGCAAAATGAGAAATTACCTTAGACAGAATCAGTTCTGTTCCCAAACTGTCGAGAGCCCTCACAAACAATTCTTCATGCTCCCTCATGATGAAAGACTGGGGGGGAGGGGCAGATTTTGTTAAAGATAACATAACTAACCAGTTGCAGTGAAATGAACTGTGATAAGAGATTTTCAAGGCTGGACTCTGGTAAAGTAGACCTGAATTTGGGTGCTGGCTTTGTCCTTTGCTGGTGCCAACTTGGGCAAGTGGCTTAAACTTCTCTATGCCTTTGAAAATAGGCGGAATCCATGATAGTCTTCGCAGGGTCATGATAAGTGTTTAGTGAGATTACCTCTGTTAAATGTTGGATACATTCTAGGAGCTTCATTGATGGCAGCCATTGTTACATGTAATTGACGATACACAAATCATTCAATCTCTACAACAACACTAAAAAGAAAGTCCTGTGGTTATTTCCATTTTCATATGAGGAACTGGAGGTCTAGTGAGGTTTCCCAACTCACTCTAGGCCACATGGTCAGCAAGCTTCCAAGTTCTGATCCTGACCAAGGCTGACAGCCCAGGATTTTGGTAATTAGCAAGTTGTATAACACTTCTCCCAAGAACAACAGAAGCTTAGCTGGACAGAGGAAGGTCCCTCTTGCATAATCCTCTGCTGGAAATCTGAAGTTGTTGGATTTAATAAATACACTGGCTTACTGTTTACAAGGCATAGTGAAAGCTATAAGGCTAGGCAGGGCAATGCAAGGTCAGGTTGAGTTATGGTTCTTTTTCTAGATCCGTTCCGAGGGTCATTGCTTCATCTCTATCAAGGGATTCTGTGAAAGATGTTTCCTTCTCCTTTTTATCAAGCCCTTTCCTTTCATGGACATTGATAAATAGACCATACCAGCTACTTATTGATCCACACATATTCTATATGGATTTCCATATGGATTTCTTCCAGGGGAAGAACAGCAAGAACAAGAAGGTATAGGAGTGCTTACTTTCCCCTTACTCACCAAGAAACAATTTGTTTGTTTAGTTTGCTTTGAATACTCTTTTCTGGTTATTATAGAGAGACATATGGGCTCCTTGAGAGGGTTTTACAGAGAGAGGGAAACAGTAGGTACCTTTTAGTTGGAAATGATCTCAGATGCCATTGAGTTCATTGTTCTGTGAATTGAGATACTGTATAGGAATTCTTGAACAGTCACTGAGAGTTTTTTTTGTTTTTGCTGTAGAAGGAGTTATTTCACTATTTGCCAGTTCTGTCTCCCACCATGCTGAACTGGAAGTGTGAGGCTCACATTATAGCAGGCAAAGTCCTGCATTGACCAGGACCCACTGTGACACTGGCTCTTGCCGCTTCCCCATTGTACTCCATCCAGCCACACTGGTCTCCCTGAACATATCTGGGTGCTCCTACCGTAGGACCTTTGCACTTAACAGCACTTTGAAGAAATATATGGACCCTCCTTTAGTTCTTCCAGGCTTCTGATCAAATGTCATCTTTAGGGACAGACATCTGTCACTGTCTAGCTGACTATTACTACTCCTCTGTTCTAGTTTCCTTATCAATTACCAACTACCCAATATTATATTTGTTCTCTTACCAAAATTTCCCATTTTGACTCTTAACTGGCAGAGACTGTAATATATGTAATACATATGTATTATATGTACATATATGTAATCCTCAGTGAGTTACATATATGAGGCACTCAATAAAAACTTGTTGAATTAACACGTGAACAAGTGACTTACCAGGTAGAATGTAATAGAAACATTCTCCATTTCATTCTATCATGCTTCTCTTAGGGTTCCTAGTTTTGTAGTGATCTCTCTCTCTCTTTTTTTCCAAGACAGGGTTTCTCTGTTGTACCCCTGGTTGTCCTGGACTTGCTCTGTAGACCAGGCTGGCCTCGAACTCACAGAGATTCACCTGCCTGTGCCTCCTGAGTGCTGGGATTAAAGGTGTAAACCAACATCATCCAGCTTTGTAGTGATCTCTTAACATGACAAACCCAGAGGTGTCTGGGCAGCACCATTCTCAGCAGAAATAAAGGCTGCTAGCAGAGCAGGGCAGTCATCACCTGTTAAAGGACCCTAAGGTCAGACAGGCTCACAAGCATGGGTACCTGTGCAGCTTGCTTTTTGCAGAACTCCCAGGTGCCTTTTGCAAAAGTCATTGTTAATGTTGGCCTCTCTTTACATGGATGTATAAACAAGAATGTGCTGGTCAAGAAGGTAACTCCAGATGGATTAATCTCTCTGTCTCTGTGTCATTCTATCTCATTTTGAACTTCTTAATTTCACCCTGTCAAGATACATTTAAGTTTATTATTGTGGTTGTTGTTTGAGTCAGGGTCACACTATGTAGCCCTTGCTGGCTTGGAACCCTCTCTGGAGATAAGGCTGCCTTCAAGATTAGAGAGATCTGCCTGCCTCTGTCTCTCAAGTGCTGGGATTCAAGACAGGTACTGCCACACATGGCCAAGTTATATTTAAATTTAATTCCATTCATGGCAGCTAGCCACTCACTGAAATGTTGATTTCAAGAATGTATTTTGAACTTGTGGTTCAGGAAAGCTACCACTTCTTACCTATAGAAGTTTCAGATGAACTTACCCTTCCTTTCACATGCAACCACTGGAAGAAGACACTGTTTAATGAAGGCCTGGGCTTCTAATGAGGTCCAGATGCTGCTACTGAGGCATTGATCCTGAACCTTCAGCTTCTTCTAAACAATAAATGTATGCACAAAACCAACCACTTATTGGTATTTTGTTGCATTGCCCCAAAGTGGATAATGCCTTTCATCTCCCAATTAAAACATGTTTTCTTACTTATTTTTATTTATTTAACCTTGATATTCCCAACACCAAGGAATCTTGGTACCAAGCAAGCTTTCGTAAGCTTTAGCTAACCTTGTGAAGGGCGCTTACTAATTCTGTGTAGAGTCAGTATAATATGAGTTTGTAAAACTTTGGTTTTCCCAAGTTTAGAGAGATTGTCTAACAATGACCAGAATTATTTTCTGATGGTGTAGGAGTTTTGAAATGACATGTCAGAGTCCTCCTCACTTGCTCAGGGCTGGTTGTGTTTTGGTGTCACAACAAGGCTAGTCTAGAGCAGAGGTTTCTCTGTGGTTTCTATTATGCTCACCACACGCTTATCAGTTCTTCAGCTTTGTAGAGACTCAGGTCCTTCTCCATGTAGCTGAGAGCCCCATTCTGTGAGAGCTTGCTAGGCTTCCAATCCCCATTGGGAATCTGAGAGAAAGGGTGACTTCCCCACTAAAGAGGGACGGGATCTTAGGAGAGTATTGTCTGATATATTTAATGTTTACACACTTGTTGACAGTGAAAGTATCATAAATGAACACAAAGCTAGATGAACTGGGTAAACTGTCTGGGAAAGCATAAGCCCTTTCTGAAGAGAAGCTATCACATGTGAGCCTTGCTCCATGGCAGTGATGGTACCGTGTCTGCCCCTTGTCTGATATTTCCTACTCTTTGCTCCTGGTTTATTTACCTCCAGTGTTCCTCATATGTTTACCCACTTAAAAAAAAAAAATCTCCCTTCAGCACGCTGCATTAAATCTCTCTCCGCTGCATGAACCGCCATCATCTTCTAGTCACAGCTGCTTTGGAACTGATGGCTGTGTGCAACTCTCTGTTCTAAACTACAGAAAGTGAATGGAACTTCACACTGTTTCCTAGGGCTTGGATTACTTTTTAATTTTACTGCATGTTCTCAAAATGCAAAGCATTATTGCTCTTCAATACCCACAGCTGCCCCTCGCATTTTTCATAGCTCATTGCCATTAAGGTTCAAGTTTTATGGACAAGAACTGGATTCTCTTGTAGGCTGTTATCCTTGACAGTAAGATGAAATATGAAGCCCGAGGGTAGGGCTGAGATGGTGCTGACGGAGTCTCAGGAAGTTCACTCACAGACAGGACATAGGTGTAGAGGTACATATGCAGCTGAAACACCCCGTTCCTCTTGTGTGGAGTGAGGTACATAGGGTAAGTGGGATGTCCCCAGAGATGACTTTGAACATGTAGACTTTGTAGCTAGGATCAAAGATGATGTTGTTTTTAAATGGATCAGATGTTTTTGAACCTAATTTTCTACAAATATATTCTCTTGGGTTTGCATGTGTTTGTGTGTGTGTGTGTGTGTGTGTGTGTGTGTGTGTGTGTGTGTGTGT
>CAJQZJ010004888.1:1407946-1438661 GCA_907164525.1 Lophiomys imhausi | reverse complement strand
TGTGTGTGTGTGTGTGTGTGTGTGTGTGTGTGTGTGTGTGTGTGTGTCCTATGCTGACTTGGTATTTGTGATTCTCCTACCTCAGCCCAAATGCTGGGATTATAGATGTTCACTTCTACACCAGGTCACTAGTAGATTTCAGTTTTTTTGTGTATATATGTTTTAAAGATATCTGTGACCACATACAGATGACAATATATCTTTTCCAATGTGAAATGTTCAAATATCACCATAACATAGTGTTAGTTATTTGTGACCCCAAACTCCTGTTAGATACCCAACCCTCTTGCACTGTCCCGAAGCCCTGAACCTCCATTCTCTAAGTGGTTTCCTACTGGGGGTGTTTCTTCTCAATGAGATAATATAGCAGGTGGATTTGTAAAAAGATTCTTTTACTTGGTGTGATGTTTTCCAGGAGCATGCACACTGGTATGTGCTCGCTGGCTTGTTTTGGGAGCAAAATGACAATAGACTAGAGGTGGCAAGAGAGCATGTCCTTTTTTTGCTACTAATCTTGGGGGAAAGTAATCATCCAGCCTTTCAAAAGTAGTCATGGTGATGTTAGCTGTGTATTTTCTCCTTTTCATCAGGGAAGGGAAGTTTCCCTCTGATCTGACTTTTCTAGCTCTTGTTTGCTTGAAGGGGGAACCAAAGGAGTGGCAGCCGTGTTTCCTCTCCAGAGAGGCCATTGTGCAGGGAACACTTGACTCGCCATCCTAGGAACAAGTGTATTAAACTTCCTTCTAGATTTGAACCCAAGCAATTCCTCAGCAGAAAGTCGACTCACAAAGAGTTCCTCAGCAGGAACTCAACTCAATACTTTCCACATGAGTGTTGACCAATGGGATTGGTCTCATGTCTTCACAGCTGTGTCTAGAATCCACCTGTTTGCCTAACAGGGACTGTGCATTATCTTTTGAGGTCTGAGAGAAAGTGGAATGGGAGGTTTGCAACATTGGAGGTTGACCTAATGTTTCCTAGAACCTATATTACTACTGAGCACCTATCTTATGCCCAACACTTGATAAGACATTGAGAATGTCAAGGGAGGTGATGGCAACCTTAGTCTTCTGATCTGAGTGATTGGCAATGTGTGTGTGTGTGTGTGTGTGTGTGTGTGTGTGTGTGTGTGAGAGAGAGAGAGAGAGAGAGAGAGAGAGAGAGAGAGAGAGAGAGAGCATGTTTGTGTTTCAAGTGCTTGGTTACTTGCCTAATCTGTTATGTAATTTTGTCTTTACATTAAACTTATGTGATAAGAACTATTTCTTTTTCTTTTTTTTTTTTTTTATAGAAAGGAGTCATTTAGAGAAGCTGAGCCTTATCTTCAAAGTCTGTATTCTGTTAGAATCTAGAATCCAGACTCTTAGCCTGTTTAGTGTGCTGTTTGTTTCTCTTGTTCTCTGAGAACTTTTACTGGTGAGAGAAGAGATACTAAGACAAGCAAGCAAACAGTTGAAAATACTAACAGTCAGGAAACACTGGAGAGCAGATACCCATCCTGGACAGGTTCCCTGGGTTGTTGTTGAAGGTTGCACAGTGGGCAATTCAGCTGTGAGGTGTCTTCCTAGAGTTGCCGAGGTATGAAGAAAGTTATGGATTAGGATTTAGGTGAGCATGATGAGAAGAAGACCTTGGGGTTACAAAACCATATAAATAGACATGAACTTGGACTCCTTATAGAAGCTGTTGTCTGGGGTGTTTCTGCCACCCATCAATGGAAGGTCTGCCATGGAGGGTGAAATTTGGGCTTGGGCGTGGGCATGGGAATCAGAATACCTCAAATAAGAGATGATTTACATCAGTGTTTGAATAGTAGATATAATGTACCGATTAACTTGTTACTTGTTCAAGAATCAGAGGGGGGGTCACAGGGTGAGGGGCCGCTGCTGAGATGAGATCCTGACTCCCTGTCCCTGTCTCAAGTTAGGCAGTTCCAAATTTGGTGCTCACTATTTGTTTTAAGGTTCCATCTGGAAAAAAAAATCTAATTGTTTTCTTAAAGGGCAAAATCTACCATGATAGTTCAGCAACCCTGTTTTACAGATGAATAAACAAGTAACAGAGCAAGAACTGTAATTCAAGGTTCTTGGTGCTCAACGGTTCATTCAGCAAAGCTTTGGTAATCATTTGTGTGTTACATCCCAGAGGGCTGTAGACCTCTGGAGAGGGTATGGACACCCGATCTCTGCATTTGAAGTGTTACAAGGGCTAGAGCTGTGTGAAATTTTCCAGAAGATCTCAGAACAGAGCAAGGGGAGCCCATTGCTCTCCATTGGATGAGCAGGTCACGTGACCCGAGTTTTCATAAATATATTGGGATTTGGCAGAAAAATCAAGTGAAAAGGCCATTCTAGGCCAAAGTAGCAACCTGTATTGAGAAATGGAGGTATGCAAGAATACAACTTAATCAAGAAATAGCACACATTTTTCTTATTTAGAAAACTACCACCTATTAAGTATTATTCTGTGCCAGGTGTTGTGCTTGGTGATTTGCATGGATTACTTCCTGTAATACTCTGAAGAATCCTGAGATACACATGGGAAAACCGAGTCTAAGACTAGAGAAGTAAGGGGTTCACATAAGGCCTCACAATTAAGCAGGGATAGAATTTGGAACTGAGTCCAGAGACTGTAGTCTTGATGGGCTTTGTGGGGGCTATGTACCTTGTGAGCAGTTTGATTTTGGACTCTAAGACAGTGGTTCTCACATTTCCACCAGGGTAGCCAGGTGTATTTCCTGCCCTGGGTTTCCTGATTCAGTTGGCCTGAGGTAGGTTCCAAGGATTTGTACTTCATAAGCTTCCAGGCTGTTCTGTTTCAGCTGGTCCAGGGAATCACACTTTAAGACCTGCTGTGAAGACAGGCAGTGGGAAGTTTCAAAGGAAGGTCCTCAGTTTTGTATCATGTCTGGTGCTCTCTGGGTAATTTATATGGATGAGTCACAGATTGGATCCATGAGGGTTCAATAAAACGGTGCACGGAGGAGGTAGAATGCAAGAAATAAAAAGAAGATATGAGAGGACCTTCTAGAGTATGTCTCAAAGAAGAAGAGAGATGCAAAGAAATGCTGCCACATAAGAGAATTCAATTGCTGACAGCACTCAGCAAGCTCTAAAAAAACAATGGGAATGGTTGTATTTAATAATTTGGGTTTCTAGATATGATGTCTGATCAAGAACAAGAGAACAAAACATTGCAATGAAACAAATGGTTTCACCCTTTCCATGAAAGGAAAGGAAGTTGACAGGAGAAGCTGATAGCTGCATTTTGGATGTGTTGAGTTGAGGCCCTCGTGTGGTATAACAGAGAGATGTCAGGCTCTAGTGGAGGGAAGATGAGGCTGGTTTAGAAGATCTGGTTTTAGCCCTGGCTTAGTCACTTACTCTACCATTTCAGAGATATGGTACTCTTGGCACCTCTATTTTTTTTTTTCATCTTCAGGAAGAGAAGATAACAGTACCTCTTCCTTCTTAAAGATACTAGAAGAAATTTCCTAATCCTGTCTTGAAACTGTTGAAAAAACAATTACCATGGGCTAACAAGATGGCTCACTGTGTAAAGGAGCTTGTTGCTAAGCTTTATAACCTGAGATGAGTACATGGGACCTACATGTTAGAAGGCAAGAACTGATTCCTTCAAGTTGTCCTGTAACCTTCTCACATGTGCTGTGGCACAGACACACACACGCACACACACATAAATAAAAAATACAACTAAGCATGGTGGTATGTACCTTTAATCCAAGCACTCAGGACACAGAGGCAGCCATATATCTGTAAGTTCAAGACCAGCCTAGTCTACAGAGTGAGTTCTTGGACAGCCAGTGCTGCATAGTGAGACCCTGTCTCAAAAAAAAGAAAAAAAAAGTAATAACATTAAAAAAGATAAATGGAAGAGAGAGAGAGAGAAAGAGAGAGAGAGAAGGGTGAAAGAATTCATTAAAATAAAACACAAAACCCAAAACACCCATCCAGCATATGTGGTTTATAATGCATTACAAAGTCAATTCTAAGGTGGAAGCTTTTCTGAGGGTCTCCCAATGAGCACAATCTCTCTGTTTCCTGGACTCTTGAATATACAGTTGAAACTAAACAGTTAAATTGTGGTTTTGACTTTTAAAGTGTTTTATTATCAACCAGAGTTAGGAACAAAGCTGTCTTATTTCCTGGGGCTAATTCTTTCAAAACCTCTTTTGTTATGAATTTACTGTGTTCAAGGTCTCAGGTCACGTTATTCTACATCAACTGTCTTAGATGGTTTTGAAAATTCTTGACAAATGTTTAAAACTACCAGCTGTGTCCTTTATTTTAGCCAACCCTAAAGCATTAACAAATAGATACGTGTATGTGTGTGTGTGTATGTGTGTGTGTGTGTGTGTGCGCGTGTGTGTGTGTGTGTGTGTGTGTGTGTGTATATGTGCATGTCCATGAGTGTGAATAAGAGTATACTCAGTCAAGATGCATGTGTAAGGGTCAGAGGACAGCCTTGGGTGTAGAGGCAAGGTCTTTTTTTTGGTTCCCTGCTGTGTACACAAGGCAAGTCCATGAGTTTCTGGGGGCTCTCCTTTCTCTATTCCTATTCCAGGAGATACACTGGACTTACAGATACATCATTAAGTTCAGCCTATTACCTGGATTCTGGGGCCCGGTTTCTTTCACCTGTGAGGCACATGATTTTCCACTGAGCCATTTTCCCAGTCATATGTAGTATGTATACATGTATATATGATGCATGCATGTATATATATATATATAAATGTATTTATTCCATTTAGATACATTTATATATTCCAATTAAAATATAAGAAATGACTTTCCTGAGATTGCCCAAGGTCACCGTAATTGGTAAGTATTCATTAACTCTAAAGCCACAATTACCACCCACTAACCCTCCAGTTCTTGTGTCTGATTTATTTATGGATCTTTCCCCTTACTCTTAGCTTTTTCTTTCTGTCCACAACAACCAGGGCCTCCCCGGTGTAGGCTGAATGCCATCCTTTTAAGCCAAACAACTGTATCCATTATTGATTCTTTGCAAATTGTATCCACACTAGAAAGAGATTAGGTTTAAAATCTGATTAAACCTCTACCTTCTTAAGCCTTCTAAGGGCTTTCCATTGCTCTAAGGATCAAGATAGTGCTATTAATGTTACCTTTGAAAAACCACATGACTGGCCTCTTATAACCTCTACACTCTCTCTTCACTCCCTGCCCACTCTGGTTCTCCCAACTTATTCAAGCTGGCTGATTTTTGGTCTTCATGAATTTTACCTTCATCTTACGCAAAATTCTTGCACATTATATTCTCTCTGTCTGGAATTCTTTTTCCCCTCTGAATCTTGTTATTCCCTGCTACCCTTCAGATCTCAGCTCAACTGACTCTAAACAAGTCTTCTGCAAGCCCTTCCAACTAGGGCAAACCTGCGTTCTGTGTTATCAAAACACCACTGACTTCTGCATGGCTGCACTTTCTACAGCATTAATTTCATGCTTACCCTGGCATCTAGTTGAATGTGGAAGGCATGGATGATGTCTGATTCAGCTTTGTATGTACCCAGAACAATGCTTAGCACACATAGGTGCTAGTGAGTATCTGAATGATGAATGATTATTCACAGATTATTTTGGTGTATGGTTAGTATATGTAACACATAGACAGTTTCAACAGAAATTAAACCTACTGAAAAACACTGATTCCAGCTTTCAATTGTGTGATAATTAAGGGAACAAGCCCTCTTGGCATTTGAACTGAAATGTGCTATTTCTTTACTGGTTAACTCCTGGGAACATACATTACCCATAAAACCTTGCTTTTGTGGCTTAGCATCTTAAGTCCCATCTGCAGTCCAGAATTGTGGAAGCTATGAGCCAGCTTGTTATTCTGTTAGCTGTCAAAACATTCTGCCCATTAGGTTGGGAAACAAAGACTGTTGTTCATTTTGTAAATTCTGAATTCTCGCCTCAGCCAAAACAGAATTTAAAGACAAGCCATAATGACTTTTCAACTAGATTAGGGGGAGTACACATGAGTGCCATTTTCTAATGTTCACGGTGTTTTGTTGTAGTTACCGTTGGGGTAATTCTAAGCCAACTCAAGTCAACTCAGTTCAGCATAATGAGAAACAGGACATAGACAAAGTTTTAGTGAGTCCCCGACAGTTTCAGTGTTGGGAGTGAGAATGACAAGTGTGGATCACGTAGCTTTCAAAACTCACAGGTCACCTCAAACCTTCTTATCTTGGTCAGGAATTGAGAACAAGGATCCATAGAATCCTTCCATGAAAAGACAGACTGTGCATGTACATAAACGGGACAGCTGTATTGCAATCAAGCGACACACTGCTGCTTTGTGTAAACAGCAAAGTAAATAAATCCCTGCTCTGAAGCTCGTCTGAAGCTCTGAAGCTCGCTCTGAAGCTCTGAAGCTCTGAAGCTCTGAAGCATCAAGGTGATGGTCCTCCTGGAGCACCCCAGCTTGCCATTAAGAGACTGCAACTTAAAATCCCATGACCAGTGAGCTATTGCTAACAGATTAAAATTACATTATAAATTAGGTCAAGCTGTTCAAGATGCACGGCATCGGTAAATTGAGTCCCTGCCATATATTCTAATGTTTTTCTAAATGTGGTCCTTCTGCGACTTGCTTCAGAATAACCAATTGTGCCATTCTTGTCTGTCCCCTAAATTCTCCTTTCTTTTCTCTACCCTTTTGATCTAGTGGAGCAGAATCTCAGGGGACAAGGCATGAATATCACATTTTAATACCTGCCCCTCAGGGGATCCTTATGGGACATAAAGTTCGAGAACCAGAGTGATTTTTGAGACTGAGGTGGTTAAAAGATGTTTACAGTGCTAGGTGTTTCTCTGCTGGAGGGCAATGTTCTCTGACATATGGCTGGGTTAATAAACTACACTAGAAGTTAAGTTTACAGCCTCCCCCTACCCCCATACTCTTTCTGCTGTATCCATCCATCCAAGCTATGTATGCCTTTCTACCAAAATCTTAAACACCATAGCAGGTGAAATTTATTTCTTATAAAAGGTTTTGTACTGTAGTCGACATTTTAGATGGGATTTTTGACTTATTGTATATAATACCATGCTTTTTTAGGTTTCTCTGTTTGAGATAATGAGAGTTAATTGTATTTTACAGTTGATTTGGTGCCAAGGTTGGGTCATCCCCTTGACACATAATCTATAATGATTACCTTGTAGTAAAAATCTGCTTGCCTTGTGTCTTACCATGCAAGCCCTGTTGGGAGTGGAGAAATGAGGATTGCTGAAGATTTTTGGCTGCTAGCCTGGCTCTGGCTTTAATGAGACACCTCATCTCAAGGGAAAAATGGGAAGAGAAATATAGCAAGACACTCAAAGCCCTCCTCTGGCCTCCACATAAGTACACATGGAGAATACAAGTACCCTCATATACATATGCACATATAAAACACCTACAATTTGCTTAACTCTAGTTAGATGCATCTATGTATGTGTGTGTGTGTTTATGCATGTGTGTATGTGGTTATATGTGTATGTATGTGTGCATATATGTATCTGTACCATGTTTGTGTGTATATTTGTATGTGTGTATTTGCACATGTATGTGCACAATTGTATTTGTGTATATACATGTATATGTTGTAGGTATGTGTATGCATATGTGTGTGTGTGTACTAACATGTTCCTGACCTGGTGAAGATACAGTTCTTTGACAGAGTGGTTAACAGAAATACTGGCTAATCTTGATCCTTCTGGATAAATGGGCAATCTGATGCTGTACTGAATCATGCATCAACATTGCTATCACACTTTGTGACCCCTCTCTCCTGCATAGCTAGTTTGCATACCATAAAATAAAACAATAAAATACAAAATGATCTTCAATTTCTGAGCTGTATTTTTTTCCCCCTCAAGGAGAGCCTACGTTTTCCTAGAGATGGGTTTCTATGTCAGAGTAAGTCTTAGGTTGTAGGCCTGGGGAGGCTGGAGAGAAAAGGAGGCTGTTTTTTTTTTTTTTTTAAGATCCTTTGTAGCATGCAGCATACAAGGAAATAACAGTGTGGACCCGATGATTTCCTTTTGGTTTACAGACTTCCCTGAAAACAGCAGGTTTGCATCTCAAGATTGAATATACACAGCAGAAAACTCTTACATGGGGATAACATCTTTTAGAAGCCTCACTAAATAATCAACTCCAGAGCAGTTTAGCTTGGCACACAGACTAAAGCAACAGGCTTGTAGATCGATTCATAGCCTGCCCCCTCTGTGAGAGTGCAAAGCTAAGAGGATCCTAGAAGAGCAACTGAGAGTCCGGCCATGTCTCTTCTTTTCAATAGGTTGTTTACTAAATTCTAGAGTTTATAATGAAACCCAGACTTACTCTGCAATCTACATAAACAAGCTCTTGGCTTTTGTGCTATCAGGTTTTATTCGAGTAGAGCCACGGGGGCTCCTTTAGCAGTTGCTGCATGGAAGGTTCCTGTTTGTTTACGTATGCACATATGTGCTCTTGCAAGAATGATAGTCAAGGGGCCTGGCAGGGAAAAGCCAAAAACAAGCCTTCCCTCATTTGAATCCTAAAGGCATATAATATGTAAACGACTTTCCGATTTAGAGACTTCTAAATTTGGTGTGGTTGCCAAGTTGCTAAATTGCTTAGGATAAAATCTTCAACATATACAACAGACTCACAGGACACAGCCTCTTCAAAGTAGATGAGCATTTGACTGGAATTCGTGCAGCTATTGCCATTTCCAAGATAATTCAAGGCTAATCAAGGCCCCCCCCCCCCCCCGTCCCTTATGCTTGCTTCCTACTCCCAACCCCCACTCCACAAACAAGCTGACTTTTGTCAGGAATGGGTAGAGACTGGAATGATGTTGTCTTTCCTCGTACGAAGAAGGGCTTTATGCTGCTTAGCTGGGAGTCCCAGCATTTTGATAAAAGTTACTAGTGTAAAATTTAACAACATGGAGGGAAATAATGCTATCTCTTGTGTGAGTTGCAATTTTGGAAGATTCCATTGTGAGAAACTCCTGAGGAATCAGAAGTAGCCGAGAATGTAGTTATATAGAGAACAGGGTCATTCCAACTACCAGAAAAATAAAAAAAAAAAAAATGGTGAAGACAGAGAGATTTATAAATTGTAGGGAATTGTAAGGTTTTCCTTTTTTTTTTCTTGTAAAAAAACAAGAAACCTGAAGTTGTGGGATTGAGGACATCAAATAACTACATAGTAAAAGCTTCGAGCCCATGGGAAGTTCTAGGCAGTTCTGTTTCATTTTTATCGGATAAAATACATTTGGTTTCTCTTTTGACAAACCATGTATTTGTGCGGGAAGAAAAACGAACATGCACTGTTATTGGCCACAGCTACATAAGAAGTCCTCTGGTTGCCAAAGGATACCACATGAAAGTATCCGTGTGAGGGGCGGGGCAGGCCGGGGGGCGGGGCCAAGAAGGATGTCGTCTTCAGCCTCTTAGGCTCAGCTTTGCAATTTGTGAACCAGCTGTGATGAAACCGAGCTCTGCACGAATCAGATGCGCCTGTCAACTTCCCAGGTGGGATTGCTTGGCGTTAATAGACCGAGCCCCGAAAGCAGTGCATTCAAGGCAAACGGAGAACACCCTGCAGAGGTTTTCCAAGAATCCCTCGGCATGGCAAGACAAGGCTGTTTGGGGTCATACCAGGTAGGAGGATGATGCGGTGACTAGCGAGGTGCTAAATCTCCCTGATTACTTCCATTTGAGTTCGATTTTTTTTTTCTCCTTTTCAAATCCAGACATCATCTGAGAATGCCTTTCGGAATTGGCAGGACTGGAGTTGGTGGAGCCGCACGAACAACTTTCATGCACTTTGAGTCCGTCTCTGTGTTTGACAACTCGATCTCTTTATTCCCTTAGGTAATATCCTTGTTCATTTTTGCCATCGGTGTCAATATCTGCTTAGGATTCACAGCAAGTCGAATTAAAAGGGCAGAATGGGATGAAGGACCTCCCACAGGTAAGAGTAGCAGTTCTTAGCATTTTGGATTCTTTAACAATGTTGTGCACGTAGGCAATCCTTGTCAGCAACTTCAGGGATTCATCTTTCTGAAGACCTTGCAGGATGATTAATTTAGCCCAAGATTTCGCTGTCATAAAACCAATTATATCTATAATTTAGATGTAAAGAATGCTGTTTGAATCAGAGACCTTTATTGTCACTTCTCAACAACTGGCTGCTTACATTTTTGTATCCTGAAGTTTGTAAATACTGACATAAAATGAGAACCATTGTTCATAAACAAAACCAAACTAACTTCAATGAGAACAGGTATTGGTTTAATGTTGGGGAGGAATGAGATTGACTTGCACCATGAGGTACAGACAGGTAAAACCTATGTGTTGTTGTGTGCTATAAAGTACATTATTTGTTACCAGAAAGTTCTATCCTAGGAGTGAGAAGAAAGGAAGTTCAAAAAAAAAAAGGCAATAATTTTTTTTATGAAACTAGAAATTTAGAACGTTGGGATTAAGGTTTACTGAGAATGGGGAACTCTTAAGGTGACCTCTTTGGAGATCTTTGAGTGTAGATCTTCACTATGAGAGTGGATTTGTGTGTCCTACCGGAATAAGGCAAGGTGAGTTTCCGGAGCTTTCCTGACTTAACTAACCCAGCTGGAGTGAATGGGGCTCCTTTGCAGTGAGTGAGCTGCACCAAGTGGAGTGCAGCTTAATAAAGGAACGCTTGTGCATGCTGAGGGGGCCTCGCTGACCTGGTCGTAAGCAATGGCTTGGTTAATTTCCTGGAAATTGGAGCTGCTGATGGTCTCAGAATTAAAAGTTGCATTTGAAGTGACAGGTACTCTAGGGGGCAATATTTTCTTTCCTTTCTCTGACATCACAGTATGGTGTTTTTTTTTTTTTTTTTTTTTTTTTGCCTTCTGGGGAATTTTGTGTTTCTCTGCATTTCTGGACGGGAGCACCGTGAAACACCACCTGTCTTTACACCATCATAAATGTGTGTTATTAAAACGACGTATAACAGAATATTGAATCTTCCACGCAGCCAGCAAGTTACTTGAGTTAGGCTTGAGAAGGTTGAAGGAACAGTAGGAAACGTGGGTGAGTGAACTGAAGTGAGGTGTGCTTTGGAGGAAGAATGAGAAAACAGATCTTAAAAAATTGTGGCCCCAGGGAGCCAAATGGACAAAACTGCATTGTGTCTGGATGGGGAGAGAGGAGAGAGGTCACTGGGCCATAAGAGAATGCTGTTTTTATTGGAGGCAAATGCTGTCTTCAAAGTCCTCTTTTTAACTTCCATTAAGGCTGATCGTAACTAAAAGACAGGAGATCAGGCCCTTGGCACGGGCATGCAGTTCTGACAGCCCACTGCCCTGCCTTTCCACTGTGCCTAAAAGGAACATTTTGTCTGTTTTCTTTAAAAGATATTGACAGGAATAAATGCTGTTTCTTTAATGGCCGCACTATTGTCAAACTTGATTTTTTTTTTTTTTTGGAAATGGATTATGAAGGTCCCAGCCTGGGACCCTGGGTCCACACCAATAAGTACTACTATCACAGGAAAAGTCACTTGTGATGTTTCAGTCCCTCAGCAATGAGGATCAGCTTAGAAGATTTTTGCTTTATCTTCTGGATCTCATTAAAGACAAAACAAAGCAAAATCTAACAACCCCCCCCCAAACAATCCCCAATTTCCTCCATCCTGTTTCATCTCCTACTAAGTGTGGGTGATCTCTACTAGAAAACTTGAAAAGTATGGATTAAATGTATTAACTCCTGAAAACATTGCTCATATGGTAAGCGACTTCCATATGCTGTAGGAAATAGATACGAGAATGAATGTGTCAATATTACTTATGGAAAACTAGTCTAGTCTACAGTGTAGCGTGTCAATTCAGATACCATTAAACATTCTAGAGAATACTTCCTGAACTGTTTAGTATAATCATTCATCTTAAGCCTTTGTGGTATTTAGTGATAGTTCATTTCACCTGTGTGAAGCTTAGTCTTAGGGTGCCACAAAATTTACACCTGAGTTTCAGGCTTTAGATATACTTACGTGGTTTTTATTCTTAAGCTTTCTTTTGACGCAGCTTACCTGCTGTCTCTGCATGGGGTTCGTTTCTGCTCAAATAGAAAAGACAAAAGATGCCTTTTGGAAACTGAGGGACAGCATAGTGTAGACAGACAGTTTTTATATCTTTTTAAACACTACACTTGGAAGGGGAAGTCTAAATAATACAAGTGATACGCTGTTCTGACTACTAGCAGAACTTCTTCATCAGAGAACACTGGGTGAGCTACTCCTACACTTATTAAAATAAGAGTCAAGAAAGCACCCCGATTTTTTTAAAACAACACTCCAAAGAAGTCCTGCAAATTCAGTGACACCAGATGTTTCACAAGCAAGGAACACAAAGACTGTTCATTTCTATGTGGCCAGAGCAAGAACCATCATTCAAAAGCATGTAGCTTCTTGTGTAGTCAGGACTCCTGGGTAAGGGCAGAGGATGTTTTGTATGCATGAATACTCTCACTGATGCACTGTGAACTGAGGTGTCTGCTCCAAGGCTGTGACCACGCAGAGAAACTTATAACTAATTAGCAAGCTTGTTAGCTGGATTTATTGTTAGGACCTGAGGACCTATTAGAAGCAGGAGGGAATAAGAGTTCTCCCAGGTCATGAGCTATGTAGGTGGTGTAGAATGACCAGAAAGAGGTATAAAGCTCAGGAAAAGAATGCTAAGGTAAATGAGGTGACAGAAATCAAATTTCAAAGGAAATGTAAGTGCAGTTTAGTTGGATATCTTTGTTTCAAACCTGGTCACTTCATTTTTCTTTTTTCTTTTTTTTCCCTGAGTCAGGGTTTCTCTGTGTGGCCCTGGCTGTCCTGCAGCTCACTCTGTAGACAAGGCCGGCCTTGAACTCAGAAATCTGCCTACTTCTGCCTCCCGAGTGCTGGGATTAAAGGCGTGATCTAAGAGTGTCACCACCACACCTGGCCAGTTCTTTTATCTTTAAATTAGAAAGAAAAATGTATGTGCATGCAATTGTCTTCACACAGGCATGCATATGGATGTGGCCGGTCTGGAGTTGTGGAAGATGATGCTTTACAGAGGCTGTACTTCCTCCCATACTCTTTCAGTCCCCAGGCAGACAAGGGTACTCTTTGAAATAGAAGCAATGTGACACTTCAATGACAAAACAATTTTTATAAGCTTGTGAATACTTGGCTAATAAAATTTTGGTAACCCGATCCAATTTATCATCATTTTTTATCGGCTTGAAAGGAAAGTCTGAATGCACAGGAGTGATGAATTTGTGGGTAAATCTGACAGGAAAAGCATAACTAACAATTTTATGAGGAAATAGAAAATGTTGCTAGGGATGAGAAGGCTCAAGGTCTTTGATAATTTTAAGTTTTAAACAGTAGCCCAGCACAATGCAGGGAGATCTAAGAGTGTCAGATGATCAGCCATCCGTCTGTGAGGAAAGTGATCAGGTGGAGTATAATGCACAATGTGACTTTTCGTTAGACTTTGAGTCAATGGAATGAAGTCATCTGAGTGAGGATTCATATGCTGCAGTTCTCTGTTGAGTGGGGCTCAGTGAGGTGATATTTCCATTTGCTCTTATACAGCAGAGAACTCTCATGTTTCTATATCTGAAATTTCAGTGCTCTCTCTTCAATATAGATTTTTCCCCCTCAATATTTCTTTCATTGAAAATAGATTTCTTTCATATAGTATATTCCAATTATGGTTTCCCTTCCCCCTACTCCTCTTAGATCCTCCTACATCCCCTCTCATCGAATCCACAGCATTTCTGTCTCTCCTTAGAAAACAAACAGGCATCTAAAGAATAATAATAAAATACGATAAAACAAGCAAACAAGCAAACAAATATAGGACAAAACCAACAGACAGAAGAAAAAGAGCTAAGAAACGTACTGAAACATACATGCACACACACTCTCACACCCTGGAATCTCATAAAAATGTAAGAGTTTTACATGGATAAAAAAAAAAAATCAACCAATCTTTCAAAATCATGGCTGGAAAAAGAACACCCCAAATTTGAAGCCCACACATAACATTAGAAAACTCTATGATGTAATGCTTAATTAAAGGATGCAGTACTTAATGGTATAGTACTTAGTTAATGGGCGTAGTACTTAATTCCCATAATCCCAGTACTTGGGAACCTGAGACAGGAAGGTTGCAATCAAATCCAACAATCTTCCTTTGTTAGTCAAATAAATAATGCGGCTGTGCTGTGCTGATCTAGAATCCTAGCTGAGCAGCTGCTAGCTGATACGCAAGTCACTGGTTTGATTCCTGAATTTGAAAAAAAAAAAAAAATGAAAGCAAACTGCCACGATAAGACTGACGATCAAAAGTATATCAGAAAAGGTGTATGGCGAAGCTTTTACCTTCTTTGTTATAAGTAAGGCTGGTGTCCACATTTGTAGCTGATAGAGTCAATGACATTGGGTTGGAAATGATGACATATTCTTCTTTGCTGGCAGGTTTGCAAATCACTCAGATTTATGTGATTAGCTACACCGGGTGCTTTTTAAATGGGCTAGGGGTTAACTGAAAATTTTAAAGATTTCATTTGAAAGTCACAGAATTCTGTTTTCTTGTAGTTTGTGCAGCCTTTCTACATATGGGTGTATTGTGTTTATAGACACAATGTTTTTGGAGTGCAGATGTTTGAAAACTTGCCAGGTGGACCCATTTATGCATTTCTGCCTCTGTCTCTCTCTCTCTGCCCCCTACCTCGATTGAATCTCTCCCAACCCTATGAAATGTATCCTGGCAGCCATGAAAAAGAGAGGAGAGAACATTGGATGTTTCTAGAAAGTTCTATACTTAGGAAGCACTGAAAACTGACACCTGGGTCTCTGTATAAACTAATGGTGCTTGCTAAGGGATGAGGTGAAAGCCCCCAGGAAAAAAAGGGGGAGAAGCAACTTAGTCAAGAAAGGATGATGAGATTGCCAGGCAGTGGTGGCTCATGCCTTTAATCCCAGCACTCAGAAGAAAGACAGAGATGAGAATGAATGAATTATGTACTCCAGAAGAGGTGGATGATAGCAGCCCAGTCTCTAGCTTGAGTAGCACCCTGAATGCTGTCCACACGTCCCAAACCTTTGCCTGCTGGTTACACTTGAGACAGAACAAGAGACCGAAGGGACCCTGTTCTGTTTTTATGCTTTTGAGAGAAAAAGCCGGCATAAGAAGGCCCCACAGCCCATTTCAGGACTTTATTTTCAGCAGCCACCTGGGCTAAGCACCAAGAATAGGAGGTACTGATAAGGAATAGCACCCAGCCCTGCCCGTGGGACCAACCTGTTAGAAGAAACTTAGGTCCACCCAGCTCTAGGCTTGGCTAAAGTTCTTGACATTTTAAATATTACCACCCTTATTGGTCATCTTCCAGATTTGATTTTTCCACGTAGGAAGAAGATCTAGAGGGAAATGTGATTGAGAGTATCGGATGAAGTTCGCTTTGATGACAGCCCTTGTCATCAGTTAGGCTCTTCCCAATAGTCCAATTAAATTGCCAGTAGTTTGTGGTTTTTATATGTCTGCAGAATAAACAATACCAGAGGCTTACAGTTTTATCTCTCTCTCTCTCTCTCTCTCTCTCTCTCTCTGTGTGTGTGTGTGTGTATGTGTGTGTGTGTGTGTGTGTGTGTGTGTGTATACAGTGAAGTGAAATATCCTAGAAAAGGGGCTTTACTTAACAATTTAAAATAATTTCGTCTGCTCCCATCTGAGTTACAGATTTGAAAGGAAGAAACTGTAATTTACATTTGTGTTTTGTGAAACCATGAAATTATACTTTGGTGAGACGGAGCGCTCAGCACTGTTGCTGGTGGGTGTTATAGTTGCATATATCCATTTTTAAAAGTCAGAGTCCCTCAAAACTGACTTACATAGACTTATTACAGTTAGCAGATTTTTATCTCTGAAGGGAAATAGTATCATTTGAATATGCAGCCTAAAGACAGCTTATAATTTGAATGTCATAGAAGTACCAGCAAGTGCCTCCCTCACACACTCTGTGCTTCTCACGTGGGACTTGTGAATGCTTTTTGCTGGCTTGCTTTTTCGTCTTCCTTACTCTGTGATTTTTGTGGCTCTCTTGGTAATGATGGAAGCTATGGGATGGTAACAGTTCACTGCCATGTCATTTTCCTCCTCTTAATGAGTTACAGAACTGAAATGCTTACACATTTTCCTGGTAGAGATCAAATAAAGGAGGGTCTACATTGAAAACCTCAGGCATGTCATCGTTGACCCTTTCCGGATTTGACAGTGGATCAGTTCTGATAAAAAGACAAGTCTTCAAAAGGTCTAGGGCTAGTGAAATGCCTCAGAGGGGAAGACACTTTTCACTTAAGCCCAAATGACCAGTGCTCATGGAACCAGTGTAAAGTCACAAGGAGAGATCCAACTTCACGAGGAGGTTTTCATGTGACTTCCACGTGTGTGTCATCCACACGGATAGAATAATAATAAATAAAACTCCCCTCAAACTAAAGAAAACAAAACACAAACAAGCAAAATCTATCTTGAGGCTGGATATAGGGAGAAGGATGCAGACCCTGTGGATGGAATTTTTTAAGAAGCCAGTATGAAGAGGGTGTCTTGTAGAATGAGCAGGACTATGCTGTTATGGCAGCAGGGAGATGGGAAGGAATAGATCCTAGAAAGGCTAAGTGAGTTCTTAATTCAAGCACTCTTGTCTCTTTTTAAAATTTTATTTACTGATTTTGTTATTTTGAGACAGGGTCTCGCTAAGTAGCTCTGGCTGTCCTGGAACTCAGAGAAATCTGCCTGTCTCTGCCTCCCAAGTGTTGGGATTAAAAGCGTGTGCCACCATGTTTAGCTGTTTTTGTTGTTGCTTGTTTTTAAACGGAGGACATCTCAGTTTCTTGGGATTATTGGATTAGAAAGGTTGTTACATGGCTCAGATTATCTTTTTGTTTTTCTTTCTGTCATTCTGAGCTAACTTGCTGCTGTTCATCCAAGAGAATGAACGTTGGCCCATATTCCCCGTTTCATACAGAAATGCACTCCTAACCGAAGCCGCTGATAGTGAGACCTTGAGCATCTTTGCAGAGATGTGTCTCTGCAGTATAGATGCAGCTCTGACAGCTGTCTTCAGTGGAAATGTTGGCAAGAAGGACCCATAACTGATATGGCAAGCTGTTGAGAGGGGTTCAATCCTTTCCAAAGACAGCAAAGGGGAAGTTGAGAGAATGACGATTATTGTAGGAAAATATTTACAAAGTCACCTTTCTAGGATGGGCAAAGAATGATCACAACCCAGCTTAAGATGTGCACTTTACTTTCTTTAGAAGTAAGGAAAATCTAGGGAAGAGATTTTGATAAGGAATACAAACACGGGGCATAGACAGTAAGAACATTTCAAATACTGGCTGGAACCCCACAGAGAAGACAAAACAGGGTGAGCAAGTGCTTTCAGACTTCTTTTCACTATATCAGTTATTACAATAGCTGGGCATGTTTACGGACAGAGCTCCTTGGAAGGAATCACTACTTGAATTTATTAGACAGCGTTTGGAATGATTCTAACCAAGCACGGCCCTTAAACAAAGAACATTCAATTGCAAGTTTTTCATTATTTCTCCTTTTGCTGTGGGATTTTTCTCTATTTTTCCTTCTTGCCTGCCATAGTTTCTTATGGCTCAGCACGTATGGTTGGTAGGTTGTCCAAAATCAACAGAAAAATGTGGTTTGGGGAGCAGAGGTAAGATACTGTGTTGCAAACAGACATAATTTTCTGAACTGAACTGATGTGGTTTGTATTTATTTCAACATCCCCAAATCAACTGTGAGAAAGCATTTCAGATCTCATGGTCTAGTGGATCTGTTTGCTCAGTGTCAATTGATCAGATTCCATACAGGCTAGGATTGGGTAACCCTGCTTCTGAATGGGACAGTTGACGAGGAGATGAATTACTTTTTCAAATAAATGTCAGGGGAGCATCTAGAGCTGTCATTTAATATCTGTTCTCCTGTTTCTTACTTTTTCTTGATTTTAAAAGTGATATTGGAAAAAAATGGTAATTTTTTAAAATATCGAAGTTACAAATATCATGTTCTAAATAACGTTTGCTAAGACATGTTACATATATTGTGATATACATTTCATTTACCTACATGTGTGGAAAATAGAAGACCATGAACTAAAAGGCCAGGCAATTATCTGTGAGTTCCAAAAATGTTGCAAATTTCAAACTAGAGGTTTTTTGTTTGTTTGTTTTTTTTTGAGACAGGGTTTCTCTGTGTAGCCCTGGCTATCCTGGACTCACTTTGTAGACCAGGCTGGCCTTGAACTCACAGAGATCCGACTGCTCTTAAGTACTGAGCCATCTCTCCAGCCCTGAGAATTTTTTTTTTTCTTGAAATGCAATTTTTAAAATAAAATTAACTCTTACATAATTGGCCATCTTTCTGAGTTTTATCCACAATATTGGTGAACTTATTTTCTAATACCAACCTTAATTACTTTTTCCTTTGAACTGCTTATTTCTCAGTAAACTTTTCTATCCTCTCAACTTTCTGGAATTCTGGGTATTTTTCTCTGTGAGTATATTGAATATTTAGTTTTAGGCTGAATTAGTATTTTTATGGTATTGATACTTTTGTCTTTAAAATTGGGTGCCTTATAACTTATATGGCTTTATAACAAAAGTTTGTAAAAAACTTTATAACAAAAATTGTCTTTTTTTGAAAAGCTTTAGTATATTCTTTTAAAAAAGGATTGCATTTTAAATTATGTGTTTATGTATGTGTTATGTGTGTATACATGTGAATTCAGTGCCCATGGAGGACAGAGGGGAAGTCAGATCCCCTGGGGCCAGAGATATAGTCAGTTATGAGCCACCCAATATGGGTGCTCCAAACCAAACTTTAATCCTCTATAAGAGCAGTATGCGTTCTTAATCACTGAACCATCCCTTCAGCACCTATTTTTACCTATATCTGGGGGACCAGGGAGGGAACAGGACTGGGGATTCAACTACAGCTCCTAGAATATTCTTTACAGTAGGTTCTGCTTCTGTGCTATCAATTTTATATGTTGATTTTTTTTCCATTTAGGTTCTATTATGAGTAGACCTTCCGGTTAAGTTTCAACCATACATTGCCCACATGTGATAAATTGGACAAATTATCATCTCATCACTTTCTTTCATTTATTGAACTGGGTTTGTTTCTTGAGATTTTTAGATTATGTCATGCGCAAACAGTAATATAAGATTTGTTTTTGTCAAGTGGCATCTGTGTTCCAGTAGTACTAGATTGATGTAGATTTTATGGTTAGAAGAGATTGGGAAAGTGCTCTGATCATACGTATTCAGACTGCTTTTAGAACACTTACGCTCACATTTCCTTATACTTTTGGTGGTGGTGACAGCTTTTCACATAAAAATCTTGGTATGCAGCCCACGTTGGCCTTGAGTCCTCTTGTCTATCCTTAGTGCTTGATCATAGGCATACACCATCAAGCCCAGCACGCAGTATGGTTTTTTAAAATAGGAAACAAACTCTTATTTCAACAGGTTCACTCACCATTACATATGTACGGTACTAATAATAGTCACAAGGATAGCCAACATTTGCTACTCTGTATATGCTTGGTATCCTGGTATACATGTCCCACAGGTTGTTTTCAAGTTCACATTTCTGTCTGAATTACTTTTATGAGCCTCCCATTTTACAGAAAAGGAAACTGTGGTTTATGTAATTAGGGCAACATGCGGGAGGTACCCAGGTAGCAGGCACTGAACACAGGTTTCTCATCCGGGAGTCCAACTGCATTTCTACCCCAATCGCTTCCAAGTGCCCCTCTTGCATTGGTGACATGGCCACACCCTAAGCTGTTGTCTTTGCCTCTTGTTCCAACGGCAGTGTTATCTGACTCTCCACGGACCAACGCATCTGGATCCTGCAAGGGTAGATGCTTTGAGCTACAAGAGGTGGGACCTCCTGACTGCCGGTGTGACAACCTCTGTAAGAGTTACAGCAGCTGCTGCCATGACTTTGATGAGCTCTGTTTGAAAACGGGTATGTGACTTGTGGATGGCTCTCCCTTCTAGCAAAGGGCTTAGTGACACCTTGCTGTCACTACGCACCTCCGGCTTGGCCTATTCACAGCGTGGGTCTTGGTTTGTTTCTTGAAGGTTGTATGAAGAATGAACTTCTCATGAGTAACTTGGCTCAACCACTCTTGGCCCTGCTGAAGCAGGTACTTTCCTGTCTGCAGGCACTGTAGACTGGTTTTGAGAGCCTTTGCGGCCAGGCCTCTGTTCATCTCCCTCACCTCGCATTCACGGGCAGGGTTCGCAGGCTACAATTACGCACATTTGGAAAGTACTAGGTTTAAAACAAATTCCCTGTGTTCTGTGCAAATGGAAAAGATTTGTGGATTCAAATCTGGGGTCTTGCACTCTGGGCAGCTCTGAAATCTTCTAAAAATTTTCCCTGATTTTATTTATTCTGTAGTGGAATGGTCATTAAAGCATATGAGCCAGTGATTGAATGCACACGAGTCAAGGAAAAAGTAGCCTTGGAGGCTTTTGTCATTATACTTACTCTGTCTTCAAAGCCATAAAGTTTTGGATTGGACTTTTGGAGTGTCTTGCAGGTTCACCACCATGTGTCTGTCCCTGAGCAAAACTTTGTGTGATCTACCTAAGAAAAATGGCAAGAATCCCTGCTTTGAACCCTGGAAACCGATTTCTCAGCTCCTCTGATAAATTATTACTTCTGTGCATGGATGGTATTTTGGAGAGTCCAACTATCTGTCTGATATTTTTAATGAGACATTATTGCATTTAGTTCCTTATTTATTTGAAAATTAACATAAACTTCCTTACTAATTGACACTTATTTGCCCCATAGTCTGCAAAATATGCGGGCTTCATTAGGTTAATTTTTGCATAATGCATTTTCTAAGCATGCAGACACTTTTTTTTTTTTGTGGATTTTCCATGGAACTTCTACCAGGTTCTTCAGCCATGACTCTGCAAGCTTAAGAGCAGAGACTATTGCAAACTGAGTGTGTGTGTGGAGCAGACATTCCACAGAGTTCTTTGACTCAAAGACATAAGTACAAACCAGCAATCTGTGTCTGATTTGCACTGAGCATTTTAGAACATTTTTAAGTTTTTCTGCCTTACTTTGAGCATCTTGTCCCCAACAAGTTATGCCAACCTTCCAACATTCTGGTCTTAAAACTCCTTCCACAGCTTAATGCACCCCTGATTCTAGCTTAGTTTTCTTTGAATGCAGCTCATGCCATTCGTCCTAGTTTAATACAGATTATAACAACATTCTGTAAAGCACTTTATTCTCCGATGTCTAAAGCCAACATGTATCGAATGTGGAAGAATTAAATGCCATATAACTATAAAAAGTTGAAAGGGGAAAAGAAAAGTCCTTAAGGTTCTGCTATGCCAATACAGGAGGCAAGTCTAAGATTTCAGTATAAGCTCTCTCCCTGTTTAACATGTCTGGATATTGTATGCATGTTTATGTGTGCATTTTTATATACAATCATGTAGGAGGCAGTATCTGCAGCTATAAGTCTTTTTAAATACTGTCCTTTGAAATGGCAGTATGGCGTTCCATCAGACAGTTGGAACATAATTCACTGACTATTCCACCTCTGCTTATTCAATCACTTTCTCTTGGTAGAATGTGGTGAAGGAGCAGCCTTGCTTTAGAAGAATGTCATTGTGGTCTACTGACTACACATCTTAAAAAACGGAGGCTTGAAGTACCCAAGTGTACTTCAGTTCAGAGATGCTTTCTTTGACCATTCCTTCAGGAGCCATTCTGCTGTGCCATTTATGCCCTTTGTCTCCCTGAGGCGAAAGTGATGGCGGAGTGATGGTGTCTGTTGGTTACACTCATTCGGTCTGTCTTTCCATCTTGGGTATGAGCTGCAGGAAGATGGAGCTCTTGTGTTTCACACTTCACTAAACCCTCAGCACCCAGAGGATAGAAAACAAAGAGACAGACAGTTTGTGGGAAATGGAAAAACTAAATATGTGGATTACCCATAAAAGCTCTTTATGTCACAGTCCTCAGTTTCAAGAATCATAGTTCATTTTTCCACCACCATTCTAAAGACATTTAGTCAATACTCACTGAGCAGCTAGAATGTGGTGGTTAATCTGACAGTCTTATATCTGAAATGAAATATAATAGTGAATGATGTGGTTTTAAAAAAACTTTCTTTAAGACTTGTAGTTCATTAGCTAAGAAAATCAATTAAAATATGATATTAGCACAGTACTCTGATTAAAATGAAAAGATTAATTTTTTGAATGTTTCTTTGAGGAACTGAATCCTAACCTATCACTCAGTCAGGATGCTGTAGACCGTTCATTGACCTCCTTAGGAGCAAGGAGCGTCCTTATGTAGATGGCCATTTTAGTCAGTTGGGATTTTGAGGACACTAATTCTTTTTTATTTTCTTTCTTTCTTTTTTTTTTGTGGTACTTGGGGCCATTCTGGAAGGGTGGGGGTACTCTGTTTGACTTTCTGGGTTTTGTTTTCCTATGAGAGCTCAGTTCTGTTGTGAGTTTGCCCTTTGCTTTGAAAAATTAGAAATTCATCCTATCTGTAAGTTCTCCAAATGTCTTCTTGGCCTCTGGCTGACTCAAATTTCACAAACAGATTAAATGATGTGGGCTTCTGGCTCTTTTTGTTGGAACCCCTTATAAGCAACTGTGGCCTCTTTCATTTGGTTTGTGTGCAGCAGTGAGAGTGTTTCATTGTGATGATTTCAGCTCGTGGCTGGGAGTGCACCAAAGACAGATGTGGAGAAGTAAGAAATGAGGAAAATGCCTGTCACTGCTCGGAAGATTGCTTGTCCCGGGGAGATTGCTGTACCAATTACCAAGTAGTCTGCAAAGGTACGAACTTGCCTTGAGACATTAAATACTGGATATAACACCTTAGGTGTGGGGTTTGGAGGTGGGAAAGAATTGCATTTTTTTTTGATTTGATTATTTAAGGTACATGAGTGTTTTGCCTGCATGAATATATATGCATCATGTGTGTCCGTGCTTGTGGATGTCAGAAAGGGGTATCAAATTGCCTGGAACTGAAGTTATGGATGGTTATAAGCCACCATGTAGGTGCCAGGAACCCAACTTGGGTCTTCTGAAAGAGTGACAAGTGTTCTCAACCACCGAGCCATCTCCCCAGCCTTAGAATTACACCTTTTAATTTTTTACACTCTTTCTTAGTTGTCATCATCTGTATTTCACTGATTTGACACAGCAAAAAGTAAGCATCTCATAATTAGATAAAACCATAATAATTAAGATATTTCTGAACTTGTCTTGGTTAATGTCAGGTTTCGTAGCACCAGAACCTGGAATTTGGTCCATGAAGTTTATTGAGAAAATGTTCAATAGGAAAACTATGTGTGAAGGTCAGGGAAGTGGCACTGGGAAGGGTCTTGGCAATTCAAGCTGTCATAGGTGAGTCTTGCCTTGGCTTGTGTGATGGCTAACCTGACAGGGTATAGAATTTCCTGGAATATGGCCCTTTTTAAATGCCTATGGGGGGATTATTTTGATTCCTTGATTGCCCTAATTGATATGGAAAGACCCATATTTACAAGAAATTTATATTTTAAAATTTCATTTTATGTATATGAGGAGTTTGGCTGCATGCCTGTCTGTTAGTGTAACTGTACATAATTGTGTTAGTTTCACAGTTTTTCTCTTAACCTGGCTATCACCCAAATAATTGAGACAGTATTATATTATTTGTTTAGTAGGCTTCACAACACAAAAACTGAGCAGTTATTACTCTTTTCTTAACCCACTAAGCTAATGTGGCTTCCCCTCAGTGTAAATCTCAGAGATACTTGCAGTTTGTGGCTTTCCTGCTTCAGCTAGATTTCTCCTTTTCTCTCCTGCCTCTGCCTCTTCTCAATCTACCTCCTTTATCTCCTTAACTCCACCTCGCCTGGAGGGCAGGAAGTCCACCCTTATTCTGTCACCTGCTCAGTGATTGGCTGTTAACTGCTTTATTGGCATATCAGGGGACAACTAGGGAACAGTGTTTACATAACATTGAGACATGAACTCCACAGAACAAGGACTGAGACCAGTTATGCAGGGGTAGGGGGTGGGTGGTGTTGGTGGTACAGAAATCAGCATTTTAATTACACAATACCCTTATACCTACCTACACATGTCTGTGAGCCACATGCATGCCAGGTTACCCTTGAGGTCAGTAGAGGGTGTCAGATCCCCTGGAGCTGGAGTTATGGATGGTTGTGAGTAGGTGCTAGAAACCGAACCCTGGTCCTCTGCAAGAATAATATGTGCTCTTAACCACTGCGCAGTCTCTTGAGTTCCCAAGACACATATTTTTAAAATAATGTCTATAAAATTTGTTCTTTGATAATTTCATGCACTGTATACACTGCTTTCTATCTACTGTAGTCCCTCTACCCAGTTTCACCTCCCTTCTACCCCCTCTCTCCCCCTCCCCGCTTATGTGCTTTTGTTTTGTTTTGAGTTCCACTGAATTTAACTAAGTCTACCTGTGTGACTGAGGTTTAACCGCCACTCCCCTACAATTCAGCGGCAGTCAGTAGGTCACGGTGGGTCCCTTTCAGGCTGATGCTTAGCCATGGCTGGCCTCATTCCTGCACAGGCCCACTGCAGCCACCTACAGCTGCTGTGGGCTTGTGACTGCACGGGCTATGCCATTGCTCCAAAGCCAGCATTTTACAGCTCTTCTCCTTACCTTTACTCTCTTATCTTCTTTCCACACCTTCCACAATGTTCCTTGCACTCCACAGAGAGGGTAGTAAATGCCCTGTTTAGGGCTGAGCATTTAACCGGGAAGACCCCTCTTAACAGCGGGCAGTTCCATTCCCCGGGCAGGGGCTTCTGGGCTGTATGCAATGAGCCTGAACATTACCATGTACTTTTTTTGCTCTGTGCTTTCTGATTGTGCATAAGACAAAACAAGATGACCCAAACCCCTGCTACCTTCCTTTCCTTCATGGCGGACTTCCCCTTGACACATGAGCTGAGATAAACCCTTTCTGCCTGGAGTTGTTATTTTCAGACTATTTTATCATAGCAACAGAAAAAGAGACTCTGCTAAAGAGTAAATCACAGAGTCATTCGAAGCATCGGAGCATGACTTTTGTTCCCAGTGGACGTAAGCTGTTTGCCAAGGCCCCAGCAACAGCTTATGGCTGGGGGTGCTTGCTGGTGAAGACACTAAAGCATCAACAGATTGGGTTACACCCAAAGCCTTATTTGTATAGTGTGTATGTACGCATATGTTGATTGGAGAATATGCTTTTATGATATTTATGGTCAGGGGTGTATAGAAAATATAAAAGATGCAGCTCCTGATATGAAGGCCTTTCAGGAACCACATCAGCCACTTAGAGATCTTTAAGCAAAAACAAACAAACAAACAAACAAACAAACAAACAAACAAAACAAAAAAACCCCAAAAAACCCCATGACTTTTTATCTATAGGTTATGTCATGTCTTATTTCCTAAATTAAGTCCTTTTCCTATCTCTGGCACAGAATGTTAATGAAGCATTTTTGTTAAATGACTTCAGGGAATGGCTAGAGATATAGCATGTGCAAGAACCCAGATTAAATTCCTAGTTAAGAAAAGAAAAAAAAATACATTTCAGGAAAAAGGAGGTCATTTCTGTGAGGTACAAATGTATCTGGAAACCTTTCTTTACCACTATTGCACTGTAAAGTTTCCTCTACTCTAAGAGTTATACTTTTATTTTAAAGTGTAACATTCATTAAGAATTTATTTCTTCTTTCCTTTTAATCTTTACACAGTAAATATAACAGGAAGGTACAAAGGCTACAAGGAGAAAAGCCCTGGATAGCATTAGTCACTGAATCATGACAGGTTAAGGCCATTTTTGGTGGTTTGAATTCTGATTTCAATAGTTTAGTGAGCCTCACATTTACCTCATGCTTGGTAAAGCTAGGTCAGTTTATTTACTAGCCTGCCCAGTCATCCAATAGCTAAATGGTTCTGGATCATGGGAGACTTCCAATGTTCTCTATATGGGAGATTTTTCTGTGAGATAATGGGAACAAGTTTTATGTCTGTTCAAGATATAATTTTTGTCTGTCTTACAGAAACTTAAAGTAAACTCTTACACTCATTGATAATTTTTCCCAAAGAATTATGTCTTTTGTGTTACTAAATCAAAATATATGAGGCTGAGACTTTATTTGTTTCTTTGTTTATTTATTTATAGACAGGGTTTCTCTATACAACAGGCTTGGCTGTCCTGGAAATCACTTTGCAGACCAGGCTGGCCTTGAACTCACAGTGTTTGGGAGGCTGGCCTTGTTATGGATAAGACTGTTCACAGCTTAGAGGCTAAAAGTCCCCTGTTGGAAACCCCTAACTATTTGACCTCTGATGATGACTGTTGTAACAGGGCAGATTCTATCACAATGAAGGGAACTTGTGGAGGCTCCCTTAAGACATTTAATTCTTGTGGGAACTAATGACGTCTCAAGAGACTCGCACTAATCTCTCCTAAGAATGATGCTGCTGCAACGCCGTTTCTTTCCATTAGGTTCTGCTCCTTAAAAGTTCTGGCACTTCAAACACTGCCCCATTGAAGATAGACACTGTAGTGCATGAACTTCTGGGGTATAAACCACAGCAGAAGCCTAATTAAATAACAACTCTGGGCAGAGGAAACGATGATTCAGTGGAAAAATGAGGAAGTATAGAAGAATTCAGGTTGCCAGAATCCATGTAAGAAGCTAGGCAATGGTGGTAGAGGGAGACGGTCAGATCCTGGTATCTCATTGGCCAGCCAGTCTAGCCAATGTGTGAGCTTTAGGTTCATTGAAAATGAACTTGTCTTGTTTCAGAAAATCAGATAGATAGTGTGTGCAAGACTTATGTTCTCATATCTTGATGTAAGGTAAGAGTGAAAGACAGCATGGGTTTTGATTTATAAGTTCTGGACTATACACATGCTCATTGGAAAAAGCTTTCTTGCAATTTTAAAAAATCTGTTATCCTTGAATATTATTATAACAACATAAGCCTTTCTCCATGTGAAGGGAAGTTGTGTCATGCTTTTGATGGATTTGAGATCTTTAGTGGCAGGGGAGAGAATGTTCCATCTAATGACCAAACAGTTTATTTTTGGAGGGAAACAAACATGAAATCTTGTCCACTGACGCCACTTTTTTTTTTTTTTTTAATCTACAAACCATTTAGGCTCTGAAAGCTGAAATAAACACGATTTGAGGTTATTAAATCTTAGCTTTCCCACCATGTATGGGTGAACTTTAAAAGCCAGAGCAGACACTAGACTTTATTTCAGAATTTCTTTTTAGATGATGTCCCATAAACAACTACGAAGCAGGACATAGATTCCGGCATTGTACTTCTGCCCTCTGGACCGGCGTCTCTAAATAGACTTTACAACAATTGTCCCCATTTTTCCTTGTAGGAGAATCACACTGGGTAGATGATGATTGTGAAGAAATAAAAGTTCCTGAATGCCCCGCAGGGTGAGTGTATTTTGCCTTATGGATATTATGAAGTATTCCACATTCCTTGATAAGCCAACACGAAGAATAGGTGGTAAATGACTACAAACACTTTAAGATGGAAGTCCTCTAGTGCGTGTTCTTATAAATATGTTGCCAGTCAAGCTATCTCGAGGCTTTAAAAAAAGAAAACCAAACTCAATTATGTATTACCGTGTGTATGGAGGTCAGAGGACAACTTGTGGCTTTGATTCCATCCTTCCGCCGTTCTGTGCTTCCAGGGAGCCAACTCAGAATGGCAGGCTTGCAGGCAAGCGCTTTAGCTGCTGAGCCCCGAGCCTCCAGTTCTGTCTTGAGGTTTTGATGTTCTTTTTCCCCTTCAACTTTCTTCTATCACTGTTATGCGTACTGGAGTCTCAGTGTCTGTTGTGGTCCGCCAAATCGGGGTCTGCTGATCGCTAGAGGATGCCTTTCCTGAAGCAATTCCTATGCCCTACCGCTGCACCTCCCCAACAGTAGTTTTCCTTGAATTCTGTTTTTGCCTTTGTTAGCATGTGAGGGAGGGGAAAGAAAGAAGGAGATGCTAGAACTTCTGCAGCTGTCATTCAAGAAGGCGGCGACTCCTACCAGATTCAGCAGAAACCCACTACTCTGCTGAAGGACCTTACTGGGGACGACCACATTGAGTGACACCTAACAGCTCCAGCGTGATCAGAATTGGACATTTATGCCTTCCACAAAACCATGGAGACTTCATGGGCCTTTACAATGTTTGGCAGAAAATGCATTCTCAATAAATATGTTTTCATAATGTGTTTAGTATGTATGTATGCATGTATGTATTGCAGCCTGGGATGTGGAATTTAAGTGTTTAGATACTTTTATTTTTCTCTCCTTTAAAAAAACTTAATAAGGCATAAAAGGGAGGCATCTCAACACTTTGGATGTGTGGAATGGGATGAAACAATTTCTGGCTGTTTATGTATTAAAAAATATGTATTTTACTTGTTTCATGATTTCTAATAGATATAAGCTATGAGTTGCTTAATTAGCTTCAAATTATTAGAAAGAACTGCACATAGTTTGGTATTCTCTTATGACTGACTAACTACGTCCTTTGAATAATAGAATCCCATTTTATCCATTCTTGGCCTGGATCAATGAGTCCTTTGCTGATAGACTTTTAAAATTCTTCATAATTTAAATACTTTGGAAAGAACTCTATAACAAACTTGAAGGGATGCTTTTATGATGCGTAAGTCTTGTGGAGTGTTGCTTTTGTTAATTTTGCCTTATTTATGTAGTCATTAATTCACTAATATATCTGATAAGTGTTTATTGAAATTGGACATGGTGGTCCATGCCTATAATCCTAGCACTGAGGCGGAAGCAGGAGGATTGTGAGTTTGAAGTCAGCCTAGTCTACTTAGCAAGTTCCAGGGCAGTGTAAAACTCTAGAAGAGAACCCTATTAAGAGATAATTAAGATAAGATGTACTATAATGTACATATGAATGCAAAGGAGATATGTCTTAACGTTGTGAAGGAATTTGGAAGTGTGGACAACTAACATCATAGAAAAGGAAGCCTTGAGCTGAATCTTAAAAAATAAATAAGAAATTTCCAGGTTAAAAATCAGAGAAAATATATACTTTCACATGCCACTGTTTTTTTTTTCCTTCCTTTTCTTTTTTTTTTTTTTTTTGGTTTTTCGAGACAGGGTTTCTCTGAATATCTCTGGCTGTCCTGGACTCGCTTTGTAGACCAGGCTGGCCTCGAACTCACAAAGATCCGCCTGCCTCTGCCTCCCAAGTGCTGGGATTAAAGGCGTGCGCCACCACCGCCCGGCCTTCCTTCCTTTTCTTTAATTATTGCATAAAGCCCTTCCTTGTTCGTAAGGTAGGAAACACCAGTAGAGTCAACTACTTTCTCTTGGCTGTGGTGACTTTTCCCATTTGACTCTCAATTCAGTTGCCTCAAATATTTTGTGGTTGGGAGCCCAGGCTTGTCCACATTTCTCCCTTCTTGGGTCTTCCTGGTATTGATTGGTCCCACTCAATGGGTGTGATTAGACACTGTGGAATGTCTGTGGCAGTAGTTTCCCTGACACTTACTGTGATACTGTTTAAGGTTTGTCCGCCCTCCATTAATCATCTTCTCTGTGGATGGGTTCCGTGCATCATATATGAAGAAAGGCAGCAAGGTCATGCCCAACATTGAGAAACTGCGTAAGGCATTTCCTAATTCTATGTTCTTATCTGTTCTACTATAGGCTTCCAGAGCCATAGAGACACTCTCTTTCTTTCTTTCTTTCTTTCTTTCTTTCTTTCTTTCTTTCTTTCTTTCTTTCTCTCTCTCTCTCTCTCTCTCTCTCTCTCTCTTCCTTCCTTCCTTCCTTCCTTCCTTCCTTCCTTCCTTCCTTCCTTCCTTCCTTCCTTCCTTCCTTTCTTCCTTCCTGTTTCTTTATTTTAAAATATATTTCATTATTGGCACTAGAAAAAAGAAAGTAACGTGTTTTTCATAGTTGAGGTAATGAATTTTATACATGAAGTGGTTCTGGATGGTTTTCTTGTCCTGATAACTCACTTTCTACTTCCAGGGTCCTGCGGCACACATGCTCCATACATGAGGCCTGTGTACCCCACAAAAACCTTCCCTAACCTATATACTTTGGCCACAGTAAGTATTTCTTTTCAAGTAATGAATATTCAAAGGTCTAATTGAATCCTGGAATGACTTGAAGGGGTGTTATTTTTTAAAAATATAACATTTTCTATAAATGCTTTAATTTTTAAAAAAGATTTATTTTTGATATATTATTTGAGAATTTCACATCACATATTTTTATTGGATTCTTTCCTGTCCTGACTCTTTCTAGACCATTCTTCCTTCCCTATTCACCCAACTTCATGTTCTTTCTCTTTCTTAAAGAAAGCAAAAATAAACAAGAAAAAGTCACTTAAATACATAGAATCTGACTTGTGCTGGCCAAATCTATTTATTTGTTGGGTGTGTGTGCACAAGCATGTGCATGCAGTGTGTGTGTGTGTGTGTGTGTGTGTGTGTGTGTGTATGTGCGTGTGTGTGTGTGTGTGTGTGTATGTGCATGCAGTGTGTGTGTGTGT
>CAJQZJ010004888.1:1359593-1407936 GCA_907164525.1 Lophiomys imhausi | reverse complement strand
GTGTGTGTGTGTGTGTGTGTATGTGCATGCAGTGTGTGTGTGTGTGTGTGTGTGTGTGTGTGTGTGTGTGTGCGTGCGTTCGTGGGCATGCAAGGGCTTGCATCTAAGTCAGGGAACAACTTTGGGTAGTCAGTTTTATCTTTCTTTCATGTGGGTTCTGGGACCAAACTCAGATTTTTAGGCCTGGTGGTGAAGGGTTTTACTAACTCATGAAACTGGCTGGCATGTTTGAGAACATGTTTAAGAACATGTTCTTCAATATTCAAAGAAAATCTGTTTCCCTCCATTTGCCTCCGTTGTTCACAGCAAGTGCCCCTCCAAGCTTTGTGGGTGACTGAACTGAATTACAAAATTAAAGCCTTTTCAAGAACTGTCCTAGCCGAGGTTCCCATTAAACCCTCAACTTCAAAGGGCTCTATCATTTATATTCTGAACTTTCAAATACGAATATTGGTTTCAGGGCTTGATGTTTTAGTTTTCAAACATTCTAAACTGTATCTTATTTTCTTGTCCCAAACAACATTTTCTATTATTATTATTGTTTAAGTTATTCAGTTAAATTAGAAATAGAATCATGAATTGAATCTTCTTTGGAGACATGTATACATTTCAAATAAAGTAACAAAAGTGACCATTTTGTTAAGTTTCAGTGATCAAAAAGCAGAATATATTTCTTGTCATCATCTTACATTTCTAAAATGACTTAAAATAAGTTATGACTCATTTATGGAAATATGGACTCATGAAAATAAAGGCTAAATATACCCTACTTTACTTGGCTAATTCAGTATTATTACAAAATCTAGTATGATAAGAAAATAGATATTTGGCAACTGATATTAATATTCTATTATCTATCTTGATGAGTTTAAAGTTCTATACCTAACTCAGTTTCCATCCTAAGTTGCATTACCAACTTAAAGACATCTTCTTAGACCTACAACATCCTTTTAATTCCTAAACAACTTAAAATTTAACTGTGAGACTATAACTATCTAGTCTTCAACCACATCAGAGACCTGAGAAGGATAAATCTATCTGATTATACAGGACGTGTAGAGCAAACAGCTTCCAAAACTAGGAAATGACAGTCGCCAATTTCTCTCAATACATTAGAGCATCTATCTTCAGCCTCTTAGCCCCAGATCTCTGACAGACATTGATTGTAAAGCAGGAATTATGAAGAACCTGCCCACTCTGTCTTGGCAGAGCTAGGCTATTGACTTACCTGCTTCCAAAGTTTTGTCTTTTTTGGACAGTATTCTGTCTACAGTTGAAGCAAGCATTGGAAATGTATGTTATATCTTATAATTTTCATAATTGTGGTCTAATTGTTTTTATTGTTTTGTATTGTATTGTTATAAGGAAAAGAGTCTTTTATTGGACTAAAAGGGGGAGCTGTTGGGGAGGAAAAGATAATTTTTTTCAAATTGAAAAAAAAAAAGGAGATAGGAGGGTGAGGGGGAAGAGGGTAGGAGGGTGGGAACGGGAGGGTAGGAGGGAGGGTACTATGATTGAGAAGTAACTTGAAGAAATAAATAAAGGCTAAAAAAAAGAAAACAGATAATAGGACTAATATATGTAGATTATTACATTGCTATTTTAACAATAAAATTGCTCTTATACAAAGGGTTTATATCCAGAATCCCATGGAATCATTGGCAATTCAATGTATGATCCTGTATTTGATGCTTCTTTCCATCTTCGAGGGCGAGAGAAGTTTAATCATAGATGGTGGGGAGGCCAGCCGGTAAGTTTTGAATTCTGTGTATGTGTGCCTGTGTGCATTGAAATATTTTGTCTAAAATGGGGATGTTTTCATCTTTTGATATTTCATGTGTGTGTTCCTATATGTACATGTGTATGCTTTGTACATATATGTTTACATACATGTGGGTATATCATATGTGCATGTATATGTATACATGCATGATAAACGTGCAAGATGATAATTTTTTTTTCTGGGATGATAGTGGTGAAATGTGTCATGGGTTGAATGTCAGAGCTCTTAGATGAAAAAATAATTGGACGTTATTGATTTATTAAATTTGGGGATACAATGCAAAAGAAAAAGAACTATGGTTTCCCAGATATTTTGACCTTAAGTGACATCATAAGCAGAAATAAGAATGGCTCCTAGAGAAAAAGAATGAATTAAAACTCACAGGGAATGTATAGATTATTTTATTTCATTCACTTCAGTTATAGAAGGTCAGTGTATTAAGTGGAATCCTTCCTTGGTACTGAGTCAGAGATTGACACTTTGAAGAAGATGCTGTTGTGTCCCTCAGACACTTGGGTAGAAAATCAAAAGGTTTCAAGTGACTTCCCCTGGTGATTTTCCTGTGTATGGTTGTTGACCATCTAGAACTGGGCTTAAGAGTACAGGCTGTAGGTCAGAAGGCTCAGAATTACTACAGGTACGTAGACCAGGGCACAGTCTATCAGAGATGTGCAGAGGGAGAATGGAAAATTCTCAATGGCTTTCTGGAGCACTGGTCAGGGACGAGGCTTGTTAGACCTCTGTATAGTCTGCTCAAGTACCAGAAGAAGGTAGTGTCCTCCCATATCCCACACAGCCACCATGCTGAGATAGCCTTGAATCTTTGCATTCACTGCCATAGATGGGCAGAATAAGGAGTGTATGTTAGAGATGTGTTCATAAGGTATCACTTTCTGAGAGAAGGCCATCTGTTGTCAAAATATCCATCTTGCTTAATAGGTAAATCACTATGCAAGAATAAGTGTGGGCTGCTTCTTCTTCTTTTTCTTTCTAAATAAACGCTGACAGACTTCCTGTATGCCTGCAGAAAAGGCTCTTTATAATAGATGCTGTGATTTTGCTGTTTTTATTCAGGCTGGATTCCCAGAAGTCTATGATGACTTAGTTTGTGATCCCAGTGAAATTTGTTGACAGGGTGGATTTCACAAGTTTATGATAGAGGAATATTTTATGAGTAAATAAAATGATGGAAATGTGAGCTCTACCAGACTATTGCCAATTGGTCTTTGGTATTAATTTGATCATGGAAACCAACTCGCCTGAGGAGCCACAAGGGATATATGGAGATGGATGGTAATCTGATCTAATTGGATCATGGCACACTTGGTGTTGACATTAAGTTTCCTCTGGGTTAGCGTGACTCAGCAGCAGACAGGCCCACACATTCACTACCTTCCACAGACACCCCGCAGTGAGAATCTGCTAACCTGTCCCATGAAGTAAGTCCTCTGTTGATCTTTGTTGGATTGCTTTCTCACTAGTTCTCAGAGTTGACACGTTTGACCAAAACTCCTAATGCTCCCCAACATTTGTGTTGAAACTGATTTGTATTTCTGTCTGTCATCTTTGATCGAGATAGGTACCATGAGAATGCTAAGGACCATCGTAGCTGTATTTTAAAAAACCCATTGTATTGAAATCTGACCTATTTGAAGAGCAAACAGACAAAAGGTATAGGTAACTATAGGCTAAGTATACCAGCACATGGAGCATTAACGCACTACAAGAAGTAATTTGTATATATTCCTGATGCATGTATTCAAACCTCTTAGACTTGTACATTTTATAAGGTCCCCAGTGAAAAAATAATTTGAGTAGAATAATTATTTATAAAAATCATAGATTGGCAATTCAATTCAATTTAATTTTATTATTTTTTTCCCCCAAATGATGACACTCTGAAGCATTTGGCTAAATAACACTGAGGTCAGATGCAATGCTGAATAAGAACCACTTCTTGTTCCTGTTTAAAACCTAGCAGATAGAATGAAGATTTGGGAAGTGTTCATGTGACATTTTGAATCTCCATAGAAAGTTTTCAAAAAAAAATAATTTCTGCAACTTAATTTCATCTTTAAAAGCAATTGGATATGATCGCCCTCGCTATGGAGTCTCTTTTGACTTGCTCGTCTCTGGAATGTACTATCAGAAGTTGCCATGTACTTGCTCATATGACCCTGTGTGTCTCACGTGTGTTTTAATGGAGTCCCTTAGAGTTTTTACTTCTTTGGTAATGCTTCGATACAGTCCTTCAACTTCTGATGAAGACCTCAATGGGGGACTTCTGTGCTCAGTTTTGATCAGGGCTCTCAGATGCCTGTGTCTGAGACCTCAGGGTACCAACTTCTATCTCCTGATTGGAGAAACAAGTCACGCCCACTTCCCCAACTCACATCCTCTCAAGTCAAAGTTCCTGGATGTTTTTAAGGAGAACAGATGTGTTCCTGCTTTTCTCAAGCTGCCTGGCCTTGAATTACTTCCCACCCCCTTGGTGGGGGAGTGCTCATTCCTGTGAATGGATTGCAGTCTAAAATGAGAGAAACTGGCATGTTCCAAAGAGAGATGGCAAAAGGCCACACAGCAGTGTTGGAATGAATTTCCAGGCCAGAGGGATGGGCCTGATGGGAAGTACAAGTCATTGCTTGCTGTTCAAATGTCTTTTCCTTTTGTGTCTTTCCCACACACTATTACAGAGCTACAGCATCCCCCTCCTCCACCACTTGAGTTTATTTATTTATTTATTTTTGTTGTTTGATATTGAGTCAAGGGCCTTGGGCATGCAAAATGTGTGATGTACTGTTGAGTAAACTCCCAACTGTTCTTTGTCCTATGTCTTAATGCAGTGGTTCTCAACCTGTGGGTCGTGACCCCCCACAGAGGTCACATGTCAGATATCCTGCTTATCAGATATTTGCATAATGATTCATAACAGTAGCAAAATTACAGTTATGAAGTAGCAATGAAACTAATTTTGTGGTTCGGAGGTCAGCACCATAGGAGGAATTATTGTCAAGGTGTCTCAGCGTTAGGAAGGTTGTGAACCACTGGCTTAAGGTACTTAGTCAGGATGAGCTCTGCTCCCCTGCCCACCTTGAGGTGTGTAGCCAGGAAGTGTTCTTTTGCAAACCAATTACTGGTCTCTTAATTCCATTCCAAAATTTCAGTTCAACTATCATAGGATTTCTGTTGCTGCGATGAAACACCATGACCAAAAGGCAAGTTGGGTTTATTTGGTTTACACTTCCATATTGCTGTTCATTATTGAAGAGAGTTTGGACAAGAACTCCAACTTGGAAGCAACCTGGAGGCAGGAGTTAGTGCAGAGGCCATGGAGGGTTGTTGCTTATTGGCTTGCTCCCCAAGGCTTGCCTGCTCAGCCTGCAGGAGACCTGCTTTAGTAAAGCTAAGTGACTCAGCTTTAGTTTTCTTTATCATACACTTAGACCAACTTCTTTTGAAATTGTCACTTGCTCCTTGCTTTGGTCTGTGGGTTGCATGGGTTGCATAGAAACTGTTTTATTCATTTATAGTCTAAAGACTGAATCAAAAGCCTGGTTCAGTCGGTGCCCCATGGACTGTACTTGAGGTTGACCTGCTCTGCACTTGATTTGAGATAGGTTTTATCTGTGCTTCTAGTGTTTGTCCTTAGGACCAGGACTCCAGGGCTTGAAGATGTAGCTCAGTGGTAGAGCGCTTGCCTAGCAATCACAAGGTCCTGGGTTCAGCCCTCAGTGCCCCGGGACTACATGTATGTGTGGTAGGGTAGACTCTATGTATGGACCTATAATCCTAGCTACTTAGGAGGTTGAGGTTAAAAGGATCACAAGTTGAAGGTTAGCCTGAGCAACTTAGTGAGATCCTGTCTCAACTTAAAAGTAAAAAGAGGGTGGGAGTGTAACTCTGTTGTACAACATTTTCCTTGTAGTCTCATGGCCCTGGTTTATATCTCCTGTATGGAGAATCGAAAGATGAATGGAAAACAAACCAAAATAAAACCCAGAATAAAAATACCAGTAAACAAACAAGCAAGTAGAGTTCCATCTTAGAGGCAGGAGCTCCAGGCCGGCTTGTCCCCAACTCTGTTGCTCACCTGCCATTGACTGCAATTATCCAGAGAGCAGCACATTGTTCATGGTCTGTTCTTCTACACCCCTAACTTCACATTCTCACTATTCCTGATTCTCAGCAGCTGACTTACTTCTGCTGAAAGTAGAGGTAGAGGACAAGAGAGTAATGGGGGAAAATCTGACCAAAATACATCATATATGTGTGGGAAATTGTCCACAAAACTCTATACTACATTCATGTATGGAATTGCTAGTCCTACCTGTCCCCCTGGTCACTCAAAACTCTTACCTATCCAGTTCCATGACTTTGACTGCAAAGGACAATTTATTTGCAAAGAAATGCAAAGGATTACAGTTGTTTGTTTATGTTAAAAATATATCCAGCATATTTTCTTTAAAAAAAAAAAACTTCCCTGTTCCTATACCTATATATACTTAATTACAGAAAGTGTTGAATTTCACATCTTTAATAACTTTATTTATTTATTTATTTATTTACATTTTTAGGTTTTTCGAGATTTCTGTGTAGTTTCTGGTTTCCTGGAACTCATTCTGTGGACCAGGCTGGCCTTGAACTCACAAAGAGCTCTGGGAGTTTGGCTTCTGCCTCCCAAGTGCTGGGATTAAAGGCATGCGCCACCATGCCTGGCGAATTTCACCTTTAACACCCTGGTTCCAATGGGGAAGCTTTATTGATTCTCAGCGTTCCTGACAACACTCCAAGAAGATACAGTCTTATTTTCATTTGCCCAGTGTTCAGACTACAGCATCTAGGACACCAAAGGTGATGGTTGAACTAGATAAAAAGCATCGGAGAGTTACGAGGATTAGGGATAGGAGATCCACACTTAGTATCTTCTTAGTTTATTTGTCTAAAAATTTTAACAACCTCTAAGGAAAGGTATGTTTGCATTCAAGGTCAGAAAAATCATAAGTCCATTTCTCCAAATTAACAAGGAACCAGGGAACTTTTCTTTCTCTTCTACTTAAAAAAATTACTACTAGAAGGTTATTTTTTTTTCTATTTTGGGCCAACATTTTAGTGCCTTTAGTTTTGATAATTCCCACACTTCTGGCCCTTGAAATATAAGGCATACATATGGCCCCTACAGAAGCTCTTCTGGCAGTGGAAGATTTGACTTAAGAAATCCCTTCCTACTTCAGTCTTCCAGAATTTGCTAAACTTCGACCATGCTATGAGATTATTAGATATTTTGTAACCCTTTAATTTTAGAATATCTAAAAAATCTTTTGAACATGTTATCATGTGAAAAAACTAGTTGAAATGTGGAATACCTTTTCAATAAAATGTAGGCATATACACCATAAACAATAAAAGAAAAGTTATATGTTTGTTATGAATAATTTTATATATTGTCTTTGATAGAGTATTTTTGCCCATGTTTTTCATTCCAACTTCTCTCTTGTCTTTCATTACTCATTAAGCATTTTCTACTTTTCCAACTAGTCTCTTCCTTTTATTTCTTTGTGTGTGTGTGTGTGTGTGTGTGTGTGTACACTCCACTGTATTTAATTAGTATTGGCTACATGAGTAAATATGCATTTAATTTCATATTTTCTCTGTTATTCACTTTTTGTTATCTTCTGATCAGGCCCCTAATTTTCTTTTAGAAATATAGTCAGTATGGTGGCTAATAATAAGGAGGGATAATTTTCTTGCTTCTTTTTTCAGAAGAAAGGCACTTTTTTGCTTTTTATATTTGACCTCGAATTTCAGCCTCCCTAGTGCTGGGATTACAGATAAGCAATACATGCAAGGCTATAAACACACTTCTTGATCTTCAGATTGTCTTAATAGTTTATATTTTAGTCTTTTTCGATATAAGTATGATTCCAACAGGTAAAATATGGAAAACGTAGAAAATACACAGAAAACTGAGTCTATCTCCAGCCCAGTCTATAAAAGACCCTGCGTAAAAAGGCAGATTCTGATTTTTGTTACTAGTATAAGTGGCTTACTGAAAACTCTTTAATATCATGCATTAATGGGCTTGCCAGTTCACTCAGGAGGGCCATGGGTTGGGAAGTTGGGTAGGAACATCCTGAAAATGTAGCAAGTGAAAACACCCCCCTGGTACCCTATCTTGGTCATCCTTAGCAGGATGGAGCTGGGCCAGGCCAGGTACCTGAGCAACTCCTTTGTGTGTTCCACCCTGGGGTTCCAGTCATTCCTCCTGCAGCTCCATTTTTGATCTCCATGAGGGCCTCGAGAGTAACTTTATTATCATTACTTGCCATCTTCACACTGTGGTTGTATCCTTGTATCACTGCAAACCCTTCTTCTGATGATCTCATACACGAACTAAAAGTTATCTCTAGGACATCACACTGTCCAGATAATGCTAACATCAGCACGGGTTCTATACCATAGTTTTGGAAAATGTAGGTCATCATCTGGGAAATTCCTGTTACGATTCTTTTTCTTTAGCAAGCCCCAGGTTGACCTTATGTGTCTTATATATCAAACACTGCCTGCAATGGCACAGTATCCTTGGCAACAGCAAGGCAGTTGCTTTTCCAGGAAGTGGTTTGGATATGAATGCAGTGAGCTTGTGTCACTGCAAATAACGTAAGTATAAACATTGGTCCCATATTATGAGAAACAGACCTCTTTAGGATCTGGCAGGGTTTTGAGGTTGGCACCAGGTGGCTTATTTTCAGCCATCTCTTCTTGGGGGGGAGTGCTAAGGGTAATTTAAACTCTAGGATGCATTGTGAAACCTGGATGAAGTATTGCCAGAGGTTGTCTATAAGGTGGAAACGAATTTCCCAGTGCTGGACCAGACTAACAGCAGATACTTAGAGCAATTTGAGTTTCCTAAATCGTTGAGCCATCCCAGAGAACCAGATGTCCTGGCTCGGAGGGAGCCATGGGAATGAGGCAAAGCCCTCCTTCCTCCATCTCACTCAGAAACCCACAGATCTGCAGGTGCTTGGTACGCTCCTGCTCCTACTTCCTAGCTCACTTGTTAGCAGCAATAGGTGTGAATCTTTATGGTGTAGAGTTCTATATGCTGCAAGGGGGCTCTGAGATCCTTTCAGAAGTTTTTGAGCTAGGCTTCTTTGCAATGGCTAACCAAACCCCTATATCTCCTATGTTTCCCAATTACATATTTCTACAATAAACAAATAAGTAAATAAAATAAAGATTTCTATCAGAGTCATAAAGTACTCCCAAAATCTGGATGCAATGAAGTGAGAAAAGGATCATGTTTGCTTTGGTCTTGGACTATATCCCCCCCCCCCCCATGTATTGGTCTCCTCCTCTGAGAGAGTTTCTTCTCACAGACTTCTAGTGGGACTCTTGCCACCATAAGCTGTTTTTAATGCTCCTGGACTAAATGGATTCCATTGATTTTCTCTATTGTGTAACAATGAAAGACTGCAACGAACTGTTTACCCGATGCTAAAAAATCTGGTTCAAGGATTTTAAATGAATTAACTCATTAAAATGGAACATCATCCTATGTGCTAGAAAAGTCCATCAACATTGTGAAGGGAACTAAAGATCAACAAGATGAAGTAACTTTCCTGAGGACTATACAGTTGAAGTGACAGAAACAGGGGTCAAGGTTCAGGTTGTGAAGGAGCAAAACTTGGCTTCTGAACACCTTCATCATTCACTTCTCATCAGCACGAGCTAGAAACAGTTAAACAAAATCTCATTGTATATCCTAGGTTCCTCTTGCCTCAGACTCCCTAGAATTGGGATTGCAGGCATGCAGCAATGGGTGGTTTATAGAAAATATTTTAAAATATTCCCAACTTATCCTAGGAACTTTCACTAGAGTCCCATTGACTAAAAAGAAAAAAAAAAGCTAGATGAACAATATAGAAAAAATATAGATGGAAAAGTCTTTTTAGTTCTTTTTTTTTTCTCATCTAGTTTAAAGTCAAGCATGACAAGCTAGATTTAAGAATTTTGACATCTGGGTACCAAATTGGGACTCTATTCCATAAGGTTCAGAGTCATAAAAGAAACATATGGTCTATTCCTGCATCCTTTGATGAGCAGAATTCTGCCACATAAGTAATGCCTAAAACAATTATCAGAAAAGAGGTATAGAAAAGAGAGACTTTGGGGATGAAATATGTTTTTCAAAAAGTCAGTAGCATCTCAGCAAGGCTTTTGAGAGCTTTTGCAGAATATGTATTAAATAACATTTATGGAAATAATGAGTCTGACTTCCAGATGTGAAAAAAAAGTTTGGAAATACTGTGAATTTTATGGTGGGCATGAGCAGAGTATAACATATCAGATCTAATGTTTTTTAGTCTTTTTCTCCTTTGACCAGAACTCAGATCGTATTAAAGGCCTCTTATATTTTCCTCGTTAGCTATGGATAACAGCCACCAAGCAAGGGGTGCAAGCTGGAACATTCTTTTGGTCTGTGTAAGTCACCTTTATTTTGTCTATGTTTATAAATGACAGTTATGGTTCAATTTACGAAACATCAATTCAGTCAACTTCATTTTAGCTAAATGTAAACATGTCAAATTTATGAGAATTGATTGATTCAAAAATAACTTTCCAAGCATTATTTTCCTCAAAGATTCTTTCTCTCTCTCTTTTTACTTCCTTTTCTCACTCTTTTTTCCTTCTCTCTCTCCCCTGTCTTGTCCCATCCTTTAGTTAGGGACGATTTTCTCTCTGACCTACCCTTTAGATCTTTTATCTTGTTAACCTTTATTTTGACAACTTTTCATCTTCCTGATTGTGTAATTCTTTTAGACTATTGCTGTAGTTTCTATTATCATGTTTTACAAATATATTACAAACTACCATGTTTATTTTGTATGTATTTATTTATTTTGATTCCCAACTTTAAACACATAGTGTAGTCTCAGTCAGCTGGGAAGCTGATGGAATAGCCTAGAGTTTGGAAGTTCTACACAGTACGCCAGGGTGGGGGAAACCTCCATTTTTACCCCATTTCCCACCAAACTTCTCAAATTACCCCAGTAAGAGTATGGGACTGCTTATCCCTTCTGAAAAGTAACTGGGGATTAATTATGGATGTTTTCAGGCTTTCAAATGAAAGTTACCTGATAAAACTGTCAACATGCTGGTTATTTTTATGGTTCTTTACATAAGAAAAGGAATCTGTTTTGACTTTCATGGGAATTTTATTCCTACTGTGATGGTCTTTCCATCTTCTGTTTTTGTTTTTTTTCCAACCACCTAAAGTGGTTTCCATGTTTGCTTTTTATGCTTTAACAAAAAATTCTGACTTTTCTAGTAGTAGCAGTGTGATGAGATTAGTCATGGGTTCAGATTAATCCAAAATAATGCATTCTCTTGACTCCAAATCCAGGACTAGAGGGTAGCCTCTTCAAATTCAAAGGGTTCAGCTGGAGTTGTTTTGGGTGATCTGAAGCTAAGACCGGTGGGTGACCCTTTAGAGTTGGTTTTTCCTTTCTTTTTTAAAGAGGTATCTGAGTTGAGAAGTATGTATGGCCATGCTAGAATTGATACTGCTTAATGTGGTGGCCTGCTGTTTACGAAGTTAATCTTCCAAGGCTGAGATTTTAACCCTTGGCTCTCACAGATGCATTTGGGAATTCTGCTCTGCAAGTCATTCGCCTAGCAGAATGGAGAGGAGCCAACAACATAATTAATACTTAGTCCACACCCTTACCCCCCTGGAATTGCTGCAAAGCTTCTTTGAAAAGGCCCAGTGTTCTGGCTTTGAATGACAATTTTCTCCACCCATTTGAAACCACTTATAAGAAGGTGGCTTTTGTGTGCTCCCAAGATGCCTTCTCTTCTCCAGATGCTCCTTTATCTTCATGTCCTGGAAGTGGCTCCTTGGCTCATTTACTTCCAACCCCCACCCCTTTGAAGCTTTTTATAACTTTATAAAATATGATCAGGCTTCTCACTTTTACAGGGAATCTACATGTAGTCCATTTTGAAAAAAATTTTAAATTTAAAATAAAACCAGATTCAAACCATAGATTTAGACTTTAAAGGCAATTTTTTTAAAATATGGTTCTGTACTGCAGTCTAGAATTTTATTCTTGCTTCTTAAATGATAGTATTTCATTTCAAAACCATCCCCAGCTGACACTGTATTTTATTTTTTAGTTTCAATTCGTTCTTAGAGGCAGTAATTCCCATTATATGTGAGTGTTTCGATTGAATATAATCCTGGTGCTGCTACTTAGGAGGCTACTGACCATGGGCATATGATTTACTATTTTAACAAATCAACCCTCTCATCTTTAAATGGGAATTGTAATAAGGATACTGTGGAGTATTATTATTTTTAGAGTGCTTTATTAGGTTCTTTGGTATAGAGAGAGCAGTCAATAACCGGTAGTTGTCTTTTTAATTCTCATTACCTCTTTAAACATTGATTAGATGATGTATCCCCTCACCACTAAGCATTTCATTTAGTCCTTCATTTTCTAGTTTTTAGTTAGTTTGTTTGTGACTGTGCCTTACGGACTTGATCTCAAGCGTAATTCTTTGTCATTCAGTGGTGCTGGAGACAATGACACATCTTCTATTTTCCTTGCTGCTTAGACATTTGTGGCCCTTGCTCAGGTTATTTGCAATTCTCTGCCCTGTATTTGAGATACTAATGGCTAAGGGTCATATCTTCTTTTGTCTGTGAAGTTATTTCCAAAACACACAGAAAATTTTAGAGATGACTTTCTCCAACTCCTTGTTTAAGGGATCAGAACATTAAGAGTTAGAATTGTTAAACGTTGTATTCAAGGTCATACTCAGGATGGGCTCCGGATTCTTCATTTTGTATACACCATACTAGAGGCAGGGCAGGAGGGAACTTTTACTTAAGAAAAGATAAAATTATTCTGCTTTTCCATCCCAAGTAGAGGGGGATGACTCCTACCTGCCAGTCTTCTTCTTGCCAGGAGAGTCTTTTATCTTTGTGTTTATAAATATAGGCCTTAATCATAATGTACCTTTAATATAAATTTCATGAATGAATGTAACCTTTTTATAGAACTAGAAATTCAGCATGTGGTTATATAAACTATAGTTTTAAAAATGCTATTAAACTCTTTTAACTCTTTGATAATTTCATATATTTTGATAATATTCACTCCCCACCCCTTCCACTAACTCTTACCAGATCCACCCCCCTCCACACTTGACCAACTTCATGTCTTTTTTATTTTTAATTTTTAAAAAAGCCCACCATTCCACTTAACACTATTGATGCTGCCATATACTCGTGGGTTTGGGGCTATCCATTCCAGCATGGCTGGCCTGAGGTTGTGACCTTTTCTATGGACCAGGAACACTTTTAAGGAACATTACATATATAGTCGCTTTGAATCTTTCCAATAATCTTATGAATAGCTACTGCTACTAGCATATTGCAGAGGCATCAAAAGATAGGTGCCTTGTCAAAATCTAATCAGTAATGTTTATAGGAGTTAGGATTCAAACCCAGGCATTCTGCCTTCCCGGGTGGTGTCTTTGATTCTCTAATGTTGCTGATGCAACAAGGGTGTTAAAGGGTGAGCATTCTGAGCTTGACACATGTTCTGTTATCTTGTATTTCTCCACTGATGTCAGGAATGATATGACACCACACATACAAAATCAAGCAGCTTTCAGGTAGGTAAGAGTAATAAGAACATGAACAGGCTGAGGCAATGGCCTTTTTTTTTTTATAAGTTAGGAAAGAATTCAAAATATGCAATTAAAATTATTTTGTTCAGATACAATGGATTTCTAAGGACAAAGGATTAAATTCCTTAAGTGATTAACCTGGCTTTGCTTAGTCTATTTTTATTTCATTTATAGGACATAATAACCAGGGCCCCATTTATTTAATGCAGTGGAATATGTCTACAACAGGATTTTATTATACTGAGCATGATTTTCTGGTCTTGGTGGACATCTCTAGACAGAGAGGATTCTAGGGTGGTGTCAAATCCTGAGAGGAGAGCTAAGTGGGGCTGGCCGGATGGGTGCTTACAGCATGCACAGAAAGAGGGTTTCTAGCTTCTTCACTGTGTTTGTGAGAATTTATCTTTTCCCCAGCCCTCTTGTTGATGTTCCCTGAGAGTAAAGGTTTAAATGGTCTACCCAATAATTTTCCTCACCACGATGAAACTAGTGTAAGTTTGGATTCATCATGAATTAGCCTCTATGGTCTGATCTTGGAACAGAAGAACATTTTGTGTTCCTTGTTGGGAACAAATAAGTGATTCTTTCTTAAGTCAAGATCTTGCTTAGCTTGCTAGCATCCTAACAGAACTCAGCCCAGGATGTGGTCCTGTGCTAGCCAAGGGCTCCTAATGCCATTGCTAGGCCTGGGGTAATTATGTTGAACAGGGGAATGGTAATTTAAACACAAAAGCCATTATGGATGAAGATTATACCCCTTTTGTCAGTCTTATAATTATATGTGCCTGCTCTTGACAGATTTTTATAAAGCTAGAAGAAAATCAGGAGTACCTTCACAAACCCGTTATTTTGTAGAGGAGGACCTTAAAGTTGGGATTTTCAAAGATCATTTGTTTTCAAAATCATAGCTATTTGGAGGCAGATGGATGTCTAACTGTGATCATTAATAAAATATGATTTATTTTTATTTTCAAAAATAATTTTTTTTCAGCACTTGCTATATGTTAGGCACAGTGTGTGCCCCTTCCTTCCTTTATTTCATTTCACCATACAACTCCATGTGTGGCAGTCGTTGTTGTTATCATATGGTTCTAAAGCCAGGGTCCTTTTTGCTTGTAGCACAGTTTGTGATTAGTAAGATAGGTTCTTCACTTTGGTAATAAATTCAGTTTCCAGTCCAGTCATTTATAGAAGGGGTTGAGCAGTAAAATAGATTAGGGGTGGAAATGGAAGTTTAAACACTAATTCCAAAGAGGGCCCTTTGCTGCAATGAAGTGGAAACATATGGCGAGGAAGACGAGAGAGAGAGACAGAGAGAGAGAGAGAGAGAGACAGAGAGAGAGAGAGAGAGAGAGAGAGAGAGAGAGAGAGAGAGAGAGAGAGAGAGAGAGAGAGAGCACGCATTGGCCTGAGTGATAAGAGCAAGCAATTTTTTGGGCTTGAGTTTGTGGAACCGCAACCTGAGGATTTGCTTTCGTTTTCACGCCTCTACAGGAGCATCCCCCATGAGCGAAGAATCCTGACCATTCTACAGTGGCTTTCACTGCCAGACAACGAGAGGTATTTGTTCTCATCTGTCCCTCTCTCTTCTCTCTTCGGTACGTTTCCATCTTGGGCAAGGGCCGGTCAAAACACCACATGAACTGTGACATAGAAGCCCAGCCAAGGAGCGACGACGTTATTAAAAGTTTTGTACCTGTTGACCTTAAGCCTTAAGCATTATTCCTTTAAGAAGTTTTGAGTTATGGGGTGGGCGAGGGGGACTGTTTAATTACATGGATTACTCCAGCTGTTAATCCTGGTGACGTCAGCAGCCTGAAAGCAGGTCGCTGGCTTTGAGAAAGGCAGCCATGGGAACCTCAGCATGTCAAGGACCGGAAGGCATGAAGACCAAGTTCTCCCTTGAATTTAGTCAGGGAAAACCGACTAAATATGCAGTCACAGGCTGCTGATTGCATAGCCTATGGCAGTGATCGCTGTGTTCTGCTATTTTAGGATGAGTCCCCAGTGATGTTCAAGTATTTTCATTATGGCTTTTCACGCTTTGAAGAGGCACCTGCCCGTTGCCCCGGTGGGGGAGCGGTGTGGATGTGTAGAGCATTGGGTGAGGAAGTAACAGGAAGTAAAATTTTCCATTGTAATACTAGTAGTGGGTGGAAGACTAAGCTTGAAGGAGTTTGTTTTTAAATTAATTTTTTTTAGGTTAGCACCTAAAGTGATGGGTTTCATTACACATTTGCATGTCTATTTTTTACTATACTTTGCTTTCTGTTGGTTCCTTCCTGAGTGCCCCCTGATCCCCCTTGATGTGGTTTTTTTTTTTTTTTTTTTTAATGTATGGTATGAACTTCTCTGTGAAGCCTGGGGTTGACTCTGCTTCTGATTTTCCCACAGGCCTTCAGTGTATGCCTTCTATTCAGAGCAGCCTGACTTCTCTGGACACAAGTATGGCCCTTTTGGCCCTGAGGTTAGTAATTTATCATCTGCCTGAGAACCCGTGTTCCTGGGCCACCTAATTTCCAAAAGCTTATTTTAGGATTTGTGTAATGTCTGGGAGTTTTCTAATCTAAAAAGTGTAAACATTGTCAAATAATTTCTAAAATTTAAACTGAAAACTTAAAAAACAAAACCAAAAACCAAAAAAAAAAAAAAAAAACCCTTAAATGTACTTGTTCCTCTTACAGGAACTTTATTCCAAATTGTGTGATGGGGAATAGGGGAAATTGTAGTCTTGAACGAAGGCATCTGTGGAGCAAAGTGAAGGTCTGTCTACCAGTGGGATAGGCCAGAGGAATCAATGAAGCCTCTGAAACACAAGATATCACAACTGAATTTTAACTCCCTTAACATGATTACACAGCTCATAGAGGGGAAGTTACTTCACCAGCCTCGTTAGTCTTACCATGGTATCCCTGACATACAGCATAGTAGAGATACATTTTATGGGGTATTTGGATGTAGATGTTCATGCTATGAAGCCATGAGTATTACCAAAGGTAATATGAGTTCTTAGACGAGTATGGTGCACTGGGGGCATGTGGCTGGTGATGCTGGTGGCACTCTGGTTAGACTCAGCATTCCGGAAGAAGACAATGTTTGTAAGGTACAATTCACTATAATTTCATGTCTGGGAAATGATTGCACATTATTGTTTTTCATTTATTTAAGATGGAATTCTTCCTAATGTTTCAGAGTAGATCACTTGAAATATGACAAAGTCTACAAATAAAACTTTTAAAATATTTTAAATGCTTTACATTTTTCTTCATGGGGCGCAGAGGTTACTTCAATGACGTGAACATTCATTTGAGCTGAGAAAATTATTTTAAAAAGTCTTTGCTGGTGGGTACTATCTTCTATTCTCTGGAAGCCTGTGATGGCACTGTTGTTCTAAATTCACTGTGTTCAGCATAAGGCTGATGCACATACACGCATCTTGATTGAAGCAATTCTGAACAAATTGCCCCATGTCTAAACAAAGGCAGTGAACATCAAGAAGCCATAAGGATTTCTGAATGCTTTAACATCAATTCAGTGGCTGGTGAAATTTTTTTAAGCACTAGAAGCTAATAACTATGTGAAGCCATTCATAGTTTGTCTTGAGTCATGAAAGTCTTATAAATCTGAGGCTCCTTTATCCTTTTGATGGTTAAGCATTATTGTGTGATTATAAAACACAAATGATAAAATAAGATGAACATCTGCATACATGAGAAACAAAAATCAAGGATGGCTGTTTTATCTTTGGGAAGACTTTCTTTGAGATTAAGATGAACTAAAGGAATCATATTTTATTAAAATGTTAAAAAAAATCCACCCCATTAAATACCTAACTAGATCCATGTGCTCTATAAAAAAGTCCAACTTTGTTGGAATAATATCCTTTAAAAGAAAAAGCAGGAATTGGTATTGATATAGCCACTCTTTTGAAAGTTGAGACTGGTACTTGAAGAGGTTTGAGATTGTTTAAGTTCCTTGGTAACTGGAGGACTTGCGTTAGAATCTCAGACCATGAACCTTCCCACAGAACCAGCTAACCTTCCCACAGAACCAACTAACCTTCCCACAGAACAGGGGATCAGAGAAGCTGCCTATCAGTAACTATGCTCAAGTTATGGGAAACATTATCTTTGTGGCAAGAGCTGGCTCTTAACAGCACACATGAGTTATAACATATTTGATACCTTAAATCCTGTGGCTTAGCAGTAAATGTTCTTTTTCAGGGATATCTCTGGGTTTGTGATATGTGTGGTTTCATTATAGCTACTTTGTGAAAGTAGATAAATTTTGATTAAGAAATAACCCGGTTGTTTTGAAAGGCTGAGCAATGACTAAATGAAGCAAGGTGTTGAGTGCTTTAATTCGGTATAATGATGGTTTTTATGTCCATAATTGCTTGTAAACATTCAAGCCTTTTCCCCCTATAGTATTTTTGCATTAAGAATTGTAAGTATTCTCATTATGTTCTTTTCAGTATTAATACTTCTCACAGCTGGAGTTTCTTCACTAGTTGCTGGGTAAACATTATTAATTGTATACCTTAGACAATCTCATAGCCTGACTGCATTCTTCTCATAAAGAAGAGGACATTTCAGATTTCAACTATTTCTTAAATGGTGCTAAGAAACTTCTACTGAAACTAAGACAAAATAGTTTTGTACTGTTAAACTAGAACCAAAGGAAGTCAGCAAAATGTTTCTTGTGTGATAAGCTTGATTGGCTCACATACCTGTTTATCATAAACACATTATGTGTGCATATAAACATCCATGTATAGTCACAGATCTTAAGTGTGCATGAGAGAACTGTACACATTGGGTGAATGATTATTTTTAAAATATATAATTTTTTTTTTTTTTACAAATAACAAGAAAAGAGCTTGCGTTTGAAATTTAATTGAAATGATTCTAACTAGCGAAAAGCTATATGGCACAGTAAGATGAATTCAACTGAAGTTTGTGGTTTATTCTCTTAATATTTTGAGTACACTTGTTTTTCAGGGTGAGTCTCAAAAGCTATTAACTGAGATGGCCAAACATGGGGCTAACAGTTTCGAGAAATGGTGTACTGCTCCTGGTTTCATAGTGTAATGGTGAATGTTCAAAATATGCTTGCTTTCGATTATTGGCACAATCTTTTCTATTTTTTTCTCTTTCACCTATGCTTTCTCTGTGGCGTCTTGTTCGGCTGCTCTTCTGGGCCTAGAGGCAGAGCTTTAGCTGGCTGGTCCCTACGTTCAGATGGTAAAGAACCCTTCTGAAAAGCAGGGAAATTTGCACCCCTCCCCCGATCTCTGAATAACCTCAGGCTAAAACTTCTAAATTCAGGCTGAAGTATGGCTGGACAGTGAAAACAGCTTTCATCTTCCTCTAACATCTGAAGAAGGAGAAACATGCCTTTGTAATGACTGGATGAAAACTCAGTTCGCTTAGACTCCATTTCCTCTGCTCTTCTAACCTGCTGCAATTGGAAGGGTTCTCTTTGGGCGTCTCTGGAATGTTGGAGTGTCTTGCAAATGGCCTAGAGGTTGATGGGCAGATTTGAGCGCTCGCAGAATGTACTCGGTGACCATGACATGGAAAAACCCTCTTCCTTTTTCCTGCCCTCCTCATGGAGATTTGCCTAAACTAGAAGCAAACCAAACCAAAGTCTACAGGGCTGTGACTTTTGATCGCTGTGCCGGAGAGAAAGGATGAGCCAGAAACAGAAATGCTCTTGCAGCCGCTTGCCCTGGGAACAGAGCAACCGCATGGCAGATGTTCCCTTTGGTTACACTAACACTGTTCCTCTTCCTGCCCTGCCTGCATCCCAATGGCTCTTGGAACAGTCCTGCCAAGAGATAAGATAGCTAGGTAGACAGCAAGGCCTGCTGCTTTAATTCACCTTTGCACCATCAGCAAATCAGGGGCTGGTTTTCTCCAGCACTGGGGGCTCTTCCTTCAGTTGATGGTTAGATGTTACTGCTCTCTGGATTTCTAAACAATACTTAGGGAACTGCTGTTGCCTCTGACAGGGAGCCCAGCTGCCCATAGCAGGAGTCTTGAGTGAAGCCTTTCTTCATCTCTACCTTGATGAAGAAATCTGTGACTTTTCACATTTTATCTAATTTTCAAAGAGGATATCTAAACACATAGTCCTGTGTTCCTCTTTCCTGCTGAAAGTCCTGACAGGTGCAAATTCATTCAGGACCAACGGGGACTATTTTTTTTTGTTTCATTTTGCCCTTGGTTGAACAGGCAAACTCAGAGCCCTCTGATGTACTTGGTGGTGTGATAGGATAGATGTCTAGGAGTTGCTGAATTAGAACCAACTACGCATACCTCCTTCTCATCTTGAAGTGACCAAGTGACTTTGACTCTGTTTGGTTGCAAGCTGGTACTTTATACTCAGAGGGTTTTTTGTAACCAAGGAGCAGTTTGTCCCTCGTGCAGGAATCATGGAGCTTGCCTAATGTCACTCTCAGATGTATCCATACACTGACTTCTCAGTCAAAACAGCCCACATGACTAGATCCTCTTACATCATATCCTGGTATCAGCAGTGATACTGTGGCCACATTGAGACCCAGGTAAGAGGCCTCTCTCTAAAGGGGGCCCTCAAGCACCTCTTCTCCCACAATACTTTCTCCCTTAAGGAAAACTTAGTTTTGCTAACTCAGACTCTGCTGACCCCAGATGGGAAAGTATGAGCTTTACTATCTGGCCCAGAGGGACAGACGACTTCTGAGTATAGACATCTTTATCCGCCAGTACAGGAGAGTAGTTATGGCTCACTTCTTACTCCGGCTAAGAGACCTAAGAGGAAAGTTACCCCTAAGAGGAGACAGGAAAGACCAGTTGCTCCTCCAAAGAAAAGAAGAAGAAAATTACATAGGATGGATCATTATGCAGCGGAAACTCGTCAGGACAAAGTAAGTTTCTCTACTGTTCCAAACCTCTGTGGTGGGCAGGTCTGGCTTGAAGGCTGCCGTTGGTGCCTTGGTTTGAAAATAGTCTGGGTAAGGCTTATGAGAACTGGTGTGTTGTCCTCGGCTTTGAGTCCAGGACCATCTGGTCCTTTAGAGGTTAACAGTAATGTGAAGATATCTTGCACTATAAGTACCACAGGGGGGAAAAAGCAGTCTTTTCTCTTCTTTAAAGTGAGTTGACTCCACATGGATGTCACCATTTAGACTGGAGTGACAGCTTGGAGGCCTTTGGTTCTGCTTGGGGGAAAAAAAAGTCACCATGATTTCTGGTGCTGCCTCTTGAGAAGCAACTCGGAAGCTAGTGGAGGAAGTCTTTTAAAGCAATGTAGATTACAGTTCAATGGTGTGTGTTTTCTGAGCTCGGCAGAGTCTTGCGTGGACGAGAGAACATGATGGGCACCAGAGCTGCATACTTTTCTTATAACGATAGTAAGGACATTTACTTTTAACATTTACATTCAAAAGAACCTTTGCTTATTCATTTTCTTAAAACTTCCAAATTCCTCTGAGGCAGATTCTTTGTTGTGAACCTGATTGCTAAGACACGGGAGCTGGATTTTACCTGAATTGTCCCGCTGAATAAAGGAAAGTAAGTCAGTGCCAAGGATAGACATGTGTTATGCATTTCATGTTTCTACGTCTAGACACGGATCTTGGAGGACAGCGTGTTTCTCAGACAAATACCACTTAGTCTCACATCTGTTAGTTCCTTCAGGTTCTGTGGCACATCTCATTCTGCAACTTTCAGTTGTGATTCGAAATGCTGATTCCTGTCATGATGAAAAGGGGCCTCCACCTCGTGTCATGGATGCAAAGATACAAGGACAGGTCTTGAATCATCTGAGAAGAATCAAATGGCAGATGCCATGATGCATTTGATTGGAAGTGATGCTCAGGCCTCTCTTGTTTCATCTTGGTTATCTTGGATGTGTGTGTGTGTATGTGTGTGTGTGTGTGTGTGTGTGTATGTGTGCAGTTGGTAGCTGAGCTGTAAAATCCATCTAAACTAGTGTGCAGTGTTTGTCTGATGTGAGGTTTCATGAAAATCTTTTCGTTTCACAGCCATCAATGAGCCTGGGAAGGCAGTCATCTGGGTGAGTGAGTGCTCATGACTCCCAGTGAAGCTACAGTGAGACATGGTGGATTGTGTTTGTTGGGCTTTGGAAATGTTCGGCAGAGAAGAACTGGGAGTTTGTATTTCATTAGACTAACTAGAACACACTCCGCGGTTTATTTTTGTTTGTTAGGATTCTTGTCGATTCTTATTTAAGCTGTTTGAAAACAATGAAGTTGAGAAGCAATGGCTTGTCCTTAGGACAGCTTCAATTGCAGGCAATTGATTGTTCTCTGAGGTTGGCAGTTCGGGTCTTTGGAACAAGGGATGAATCCTGTTTTATTAACAATGTTCTAATTCATTTTTCCAGGAGAAGGTGATGGTTTTAACCTCCAGCTTTTATGCTTTTTATTCCCTTGGCGTCTCTCTCTCTCTCTCTCTCTCTCTCTCTCGCACTCTCTCTCTCTCCCTCTCTTTTTTCCTTAGTTCAAAGTCTGGTGATTTTACACAAGGAACAAGGGCTTTCCACTCTCCATCTGACTTTCTATTCACTCTTAAAACTCTTGGATTTACAGAATATGGTTACATTTTAGAAAAGCCATTTTGTGCCTCCAAAAGAATTTACCTCAGTAATTTGTGATATTTTCATATCAAAATATTTCAAAAGGGATGGGATAAGGAGAGCTTTTTATTCCCTCATGAGACTGTACAAAGTACTTAGACTTTATTGCCATTAAAAAAAAGGAAAATGGTGGAAAAATATTTCCTGGACAAAATTCTGCCTCTGGGCCAGGAGTTTTCTTTCCAGAATGTTCTGAGGGTAGAAGATCTATGAAAATTTAAAGGTAAAATGCATAAATATGAGAGAACTATTTTTCTTTTTACAGATGACAAATCCTCTGAGAGAGATTGACAAAACTGTGGGGCAGTTGATGGATGGACTGAAACAACTCAAGCTGCACCGGTGTGTGAATGTTATCTTTGTTGGAGACCATGGTGAGGGTTCACTTTTCCTTTGCTATTAAGCTGGAAGTTTCACTGGGAAGTGGTGGCATAAGCCTTTAATACCAGCACTTGGGATGCACAGGCAGGATCTCTGCAAGTTCGAGGCCAGCCTGGTCCATAGAGTGAGTTCCAGGACAGCTAGATCTACACAGTGAGACCCTGTCTCAAGAATCCTGAAAAAAAAAAAACAACCAAACTAACTTAAAAAATAGAAGTTTTTTAGAGTGTTGAGAAAAGGAATCCCTGCCCTCTGAATAAAAAATTCTGTTCTTAACTTCTTCCTTCTCCCCCTCTTCTTCTTTTCCTTCAGGATAGGTGTAACCGAACTTTTAAATTATTATTTATCACTTATTTATTACTAAATTCACTTATAACAAACACCAACAATTTCTTAACTATTAATCCCATAAATTCCTACAACCCCTTTAACCTATCCACTAAACCTATTGATAATTATAACAACTACTTTCATAACCTTTTAGAATGATACAGTCTCTGGGGCAGGTCCTCAGTCGTCAGGAACACAGTCTTTGTTGTAGATTCTTTAACACACTTAGCAGTCCTTCTTCTGGATCTCTCAGATGCAGGTTCGTCAGGGTCGTTGGTTATTGCAGTCTCACCTTAAATAAGGCTTCATGCTTTCTTCTCTGTGGGAGACCCCAGCCGTCTGCAGGCCAACTTACTTCTTTTGAATCAGGAACTCAGCTGCTCTGCCTCAGTCCTTAAAGCCAGGCACCGTTTCCTTTAGGCCACTGTTTGGACAGATCAAACCCCTCTAGGCAAAAGCTGAGCCACAGGGTCCAGTCCTTGGCCTTTTGGTGTCTTGCTCAGGCTTTCTTTGCTCACCGGCTTCTTTCTGCTTCAGGGAGAGGAGCTGGCCATCAATGGCCAGCCCTTTTTTCAGCAGGACTCTTGGAGCTCTCTAGCATCAGGGGCCTCTTCTCTTCTGGGCTCCATGCACTGTCCTCAGATAGGAGGAACTCTGTTTCAGCTTAATTTGGGCTCCGCCCACTTAGCAGCTGAAAACAATGTCAGGCCAGATACTTTGTTTCTTCAAGTCTTGAGTCTTTCCTGTTTTTCCTGACTTCAAACTTGTTTTTCAGTCTATTGAGTCTTTCCTGTTTTTGCTGACTTCATGCTGATAATGCTGTTCATGCCCGGAATTAAGAGACAGTATCAGAAACTCTTATATATTTCCTAAATCTAATTTATCTAACTCCTACAGATAGGGAAGGAAATTAGGTCACAATACATGAGTTGGAGAGACCCAGGGAATTTCTCCATCCTAATGGTCTTTGTAGGAGAGGCCTTGCTACAAAAATCTGTCTCCTATTAAACTGTTGCAGACAGGTTACACATGATGTGAATGAGTTCCTCTGTGAATTCAACATTGCAGGTGATGGTCCCCTGTCTCTGTGAACCACATATCCAAAAGAAACCCACAGAGTTTTTGTGGTTAAAGTAATAATTCTAAATATATAAAGGGGGCCGAGATATAGGGGTCTTGTCAAAGATATGAAATTTAAGACAAATGGTTTCCTGGAGCACTCATAGGGCATCCAAGGCCTCAACAGAGAAGACTCTTATTAAGAGGAAGGACCTGTATAGGAAGTGACCTGTTCTCCCTCCTCCCTCTCTCCCTCCCTCCTTCTTCCATTCTCCCTCCCTGTCCCTTCCTTCCTTCCTTCCTTCCTTCCTTTCTTTATCTCTTTCCTTCTTTCTTTCTTTGTCACCATGTAGCCCAAGACATCTTGAACTCAATGATTGTACTCTCTCAGCTTCCCAGTTGCTGGGACTGTAGGTGTTGACCACCATGCCATCATAGGAATGGTTTCTCCAAAATATATCTTAAATTAGAAAAACATTCTTTTTCATTTTTTTCTCATGAGCATTTTTTGAGGTGATTGAGAAGTCATAAACACCTCTATATGATTATAGAGCTAAGGGCTTCATGGGAACATTTTAAATATATATTCTTATTCAGCCCCCCCCCCCAACTCCTCCCAGATTCAACCCAATCTCCCCACCTCCTCACCTCCTCCTATCCTGTGGTCTCTCTCTCTCTCTTTCTTTTTAATAACTCACTAAGTGAAATTTGTGCTATCTGTATATTCAAGAGTGTGGGGCCAACTATTGGAACATGTTAGACTTACCAGGGGATACGTCCGTAAAGGAAACCGAATCTCCTTCCCATAGAACTTACTAGTTGTCAATAGCTCTTGAGTTGGATTCGGGCTAACTTCCCCACTCATAATGGAACGTTGTCTGGTTTGATCTTGGGCGGGCAACAACAGATGCTGTGAGTTTGTGAGTACAGTGGTCCTGTCATGTCCAGAAAATGCTGTTTCTCTTTTGCTCCGACTCCAATCTCTAGCTCTTAAGCTCTTTCACCCTGTCTTCTGCGATGATCACTGAACCTTTGGGAAAAGGTTGTGGTATAGATGTTCCATTTATGGCTAAGCATTCCACAGAGACTTATTTTCTGCGTTTGGCAAGTTTTGAGTTTCTGCATTAACTGTTGTCCATTGCATAAAGAAAATACTCGGATGAGGTCTAAAAGCTTCACTAATTGATAGATATAGAAATATAAATTTACAAGGCAGTTGGGTGTTATGTCCTCTTAGCTAAATAATAATAGTAGGTTTACCCCTGGGGCCTGTAAGCTGATCAACCATGTTTTCTTGGCCAGATTCATAGTATCAGACATGTACTTCCTACTATAGAGCAGGCCTGAAATCCAAGCAGAGAGTGATTGATTACCCTTATAACATTCATGCCACTATTGCATCCCTGGTCCATCTTGCCACACTGGTCATTGTAGTTCACAGGATTCACAGTTGAGTAAGACTGTTGATGACTTTTTATCCTAGCAGTCTGCATAGCACCTTCTGATACTATGAAATCTAACTAGCAGGCTGGGAGCTTCATATTCAGTACCAATTTAGTTTTCAGAGAGTACTTTTATTCACAGATATGCAGAGTCAGCTCTAGGGAGTGCCACCTATCTTCTCAAACTATCAAACTGTAGACTATAATAATGACCTTGGAATTTGAGGTCTTTCCCTTCTAGTGTAGTGTAAAAAAAATCGATCGACTTCTTGGCAGTTCTGTTATTAATAGTTAGTGAATATTCCTAGTTATAATTTGGACCCTGAAAATTTATTTCCAGAGCATTCTAGAAGAAACTGGGGTAAGGGGTGGGTTTTATGGATGTTAACTTGCTTCCTTGAGTGGATTAAGTGATACCCTCTGCAAGATCATTCTCTACTCATTTGGCTTAGTAGAAAGCTGCAGACGGGGTGGAAATTGTGAGCATGTGACACACTAATGCAATTTAAGTTGTTCAGAAGTGTGGAGAGCATTTGCTCACATTCTAGAGGCTGACATCTAAAATGTAGATGGTCCCAGTGAGTCACATGCCAGAACTCCATAAAGGCCATATGCAGATTACAACCCTTTCTCAATGGGCAGATTGCTGAAATGAGTGGACCCATTGGCTCTGAAAAGCCAGGGCACCTCTTTATTGAACGGTAGCTTGTCTACTGTTTCAAGCCCTGGGCTTTGACAGAATGAATTTTTAACGGAGTTCAAATTACAGGATGACTCTTAAGAACCTTTGATGCTCTATGTAACCTGCCTCAGTAAATCTCAGCTCCCTCATCTGAAGAATAAAAATACAGACTCCCACAGGTGAAGTCAGCCTGGAGGGGGTGGGGGAGGAAGAGATACTAGAGCAACCTTGGGCATGTTCGCCTGATGGTCCCTGTAAGCAAGGGACATTGTCCAATGTTGGAACTGCAGAAGTGACTGTGTTGAAATGTCACAAATAGAAGATTCTTTCCATATTCCATTCACCTGTTTTTGGAGATTTTTCCCTTTCTGGGATGTTTTACTAGAACACATAGCTGTTCATTATTTTAACTTTTTCATCTGGTAAGTTTCCCTGTTAAAAGAAAAGTCTCATGATTGTGTTATGTTAAAATATGTTTTGTTCTTTCTTCACACTGATTGGTGTTAAGAAAATTAAAAAAAAAAAAAAAAGAGAAGCAGTGAGAGGTTTCAATGATTAAAGGTGCTTTGCTATGTGAGCCTGGTTACCTGAGTTTAATCCCCGGGAATTGTTGAAAAGGTCCATGTATACACTGTGGTGCTCTTAATTATGAGTATATGCAACAATGACAAATTAAATTTTAGAAAGAAAAGAAGAGATCTTCAGGTGTGATAATTTGAGTTTTACTGGATCTGGACCACACTGGATTACATTTCTTTACTCTAAAACATTAAGACCCTTTACAGAATCATTTATTTTCCCTCTTAGAGAATATTAACATACTAGATTGTGCAAGGCAATTCAGTGGTCTCTCTTGATTCAAGAAAAATATGTTCTAAGACTCCTAGTAGATACCTGAGACTGAAGACAGTATTTAGCCCTGCATGCCTGTCCTTTCTGATACATTTGTGATTATGATAAGATATAATCTATAAATTAGACATAGTAAGGAACTAACAACAATCACTAGTAATTAAAAAAACTCATCGACTAGACAGACTATGCTGTAAAAAAGAGTTATATGAATATGACCACTTTTAGCTACTATGTGGATATGTTGGCTAAATGAACGACTGACACCTTGAACAAAATGGAACAGGGCAGTAATCAGTTTCACTATGCGAATTAGAATGTCAACTTAAAATGTGTGAATTACTTGTTTTTAGAATTTTCCATTCATTTCTTTTGGATTGTTATTTACCATTGACAACTAGAGCTTCAGAGAATGAAAACGTTGGCTGGGGGTGGGGCACCTCAGCACTGTAAATTCTGAAGTCATTGTTCTGGCTCAATAAAGATCTCTATGAGATGTAGATCTGTAGGGCTGCTAGAGTCTATAATATTAAAATTTAAATTAGTTTTCAAAATACTGAAAATTCCCCTGCTCTAGAAGACAGAAAACAAACGGGGTTGGGAATGAGTATTGACTGCTTAAAAAAATTTCTTTTCCTCACTAGACCTTTTCTGAGTGGTATATGCTAACTTCCGGTTCCAATTACATTGTTTACAACTTGTTTTTGCACATTATTTTGTTTTTCAGTTTGGGTGGTCATTTAAAATGACTTTGTTTTTCTTTCTTTCATTTCTTGTTGCCAGTATTGTTTTGTCAGTGACACCCAAGGCCACCAGTGAAGATAGAGTAAAGACTTGTGATTTTGTCCTTTAGACAGGGGATGTACTGGAGAGAAAGAGAGCATCATTGTGAGTGTGTGTCTGTGTGTGTGTGTGTGTGTGTGTGTGTGTGTGCATGTGTGTGTAGGCATGTGTGTGTGTGTGTTGGCAGAGACCAGAGGTGCAGATCCCCCTTGAGTTGGAGTTCTGGGCAGTTGAACTCTGCCTGACATAGGTTCTGGGAATTGAACTCTGATCCCCTGTAAGAATGGTATGTACTTTTAGCCACTGAGCCATCTTTCCAGCCCTAGAAATGACATTTTTGCAAGAGAGAAGTAGAAGTGCATGTTCCAGTCATTCTTGCCACCCTGTCCCTTACCCTGCTGGGAAGAGAGTCAAGCAATGAAAGAATAATCCTTTTCGTAAGGATTGTCAATAGTTTGTGTTTTCCAAACATTCTTTTACATTAGTTTGTTTGTTTAGAAGCACTTATGCAGAGGTCAGAAAATAATTAGTGGGAGTTATTTCTCTGTACCATAATGGGCTTCAAGGATAAAACTCAGGCTGGGCTTGGGCGGGGGGGAGGGGGAAGGGGGGGAGAGACAAGTACCATTCTCCTTTGAGTCATCATGGAGATCCTCAAGCATGACTTTTTGCATTGTTCTTCTTGCTAAATAACTCAAAATAATAATCGAGGGGACACATTTTCAATCTCTACTGCATGTAAGATGATATGATTAAATGACTGGAGAAAAATTATATACATACAACTATCAAATGTCACATCAGAGCAATCTCAACAATGATGTTTTCTATAATTAAGCTGCTGGAATCTAATTAAAGAGATGTTAGGATGCCATCTTTAGTGTCTATGTGAAAGATTTTTTTTTTTAAGGATTTTTAACTTTAATACTGCCTGACAGTATTTGTGTGTGTCTATTTTTCCATCCCCATAGGAATGGAAGATGTGACATGTGACAGAACCGAGTTCTTGAGCAACTATTTGACCAACGTGGATGATATTACTTTAGTGCCTGGAACCCTTGGACGAATTAGATCCAAGTTTAGCAATAATCCTAAATGTAAGTTGGTGCTCAAAATATTTAGTAGTTCAACTAATAATCAATAGAAGAGGCAAAGACTTGTTCTCTGCAGCTAGAGTGCTGGAGCATAAAATCCTAGTCAAACTTCAGTTTTCTCCTCTGATAAAAGAATTGTTATTGTGAGGACTCTTGTGGACAGTAACCTGTGTATGTTGCCTACAGCGGTTCCTAGCCTGGAGCAGCATTGACTGAACATTTTCTCTTGCTTTTATCAGGTGGAAATTGCACTTAATTCGAAGCATGTTTACAATATAAACATCTATTTACAGGGGAGAGTTTTCCTGTGTCTGGTAAGGTAGAGTCTCAGGGCTGGCTGACAGAACCGTCCTCAAGTTTCCCAAGTGCCTCCTCGAAGGAGGTTCTTTCCTTTAGTCAGAAAGATCTACAGAATGAACAAGAGGAAATATACTACATTCTTAGAGACTGTTCTGAAAAATTAGAAATTGAAAAGAAAAGGAAAAAAGTTATGAGTCCTTGTTTAAACTTGCTTAGCATATTCACGATGTGATATGCCACTAACACAAACTTCTAGTTGTGTTAGTGATAAAGATAAAGATCTTTTAGTTCTTAAAAGTTTTTTCATTGCATACATTAATTATAGTTGGTTATTATGTCACACAAGGGCATTTTCATATGAGCATATATTGTATGTTTACAAACATGTATAATTTTACTTGAGACATGCTACATTAAAACAGAACCTTCAGGATAATAAACCCTTGACATCAAGCTCAAAGCTTTGGGACCTTAAATTTTTCCTAGGTCATGTTCCTAAGTCGACACAAGTGGGACACATTCCAGGGTCAACGTTGTGAAATCAGCAAAATATTGGTGTTTCTTCCTTTTTTTTCCATGTGCTTTTCTGTCCTTTGTGGCCTCAGTACCTTTGCTCTCTTGGTCTGGATGTGAGCCTTCACAACGAATGGATGCTTTTGTGTTAGCACTTGCATTTTAAGGTGTATGCAAGAATTTGCATATCTATTTCAAAGAGTATTTCTGACATCAGTAAACGCCATGGGGAGATCGAATAGATGAGAAACTTTGCTGGGAACTGTGGAGTTGTAATATCACTAATGAAATATATATGCTATCCATTTACTTTGTGAGAGGCAGTGAGGTGGGTAATGAAAAACACAATGGCGACAATATACTGTTGTTTACACTGCAGCTCTTCCAGGCTCTTGTTGAGCCACTGCACAAGCCTCTTCACCACATTGTGCTTCAGGTTCCTGATGTATAGGCTAAGGATTATGGGGATGACTGAATAAGAGATTACTCCATTGAATTTAATCTGTAGTCAAAGCTTACAAAGATGAGGTCTTGGCCTTATTGTTGTTTTAGCTGGATACGGACACAATCTTATTTAATCCCTCTAATATCCTTGTATTGCCATTATCTTTATAGACAACAGAAGTTAAGGACAGAGAGAGGGTTGAAGGAGCTGGCTCAGAGGGGGACAGTAGGTGGCAGACCTAGGATTAGAACCCTGATAATGCTGATTTTTTAAAAACAATTAAATTTCATTTATTTGTTGTGTTCATATGTATGTGTGTGTACACAGATGCACAACAGTGCTATATGTCATAACATGTGTGTGGAGGTCAGAGGACAACTTGTGGGAGTTAGTTTTTTACCTTCTACTATGTCAGTTCTTGGAAGGAAATTCAGATTGTCAGGCATGGTGGCAAGTCCTTTACCGGCTGAATGATCTGGCCAGTTCCAGTTTGCGGATTGCAGCAATCAGCACCCTTTCTTACCTCATTGATGGAGGGTCGGGTAGCGTGGGAAGATGATGAGTTCAGGTTTGAAGGACTGGTGTCTCCCACAGATGCCTTTGCTATTTCCTAAGAATTTTCTGGGTTGTGTCTGAGGATGAGGTTGCCTCGTGTTGCCGATTTCTCTAAACCTGAAGTTCTCAACCTGAGGCTTGTGACCTTTTTGGCAAACCTCTATCTCCAAAACTATTTACATTGTGATTCATAACCGTAGCAACATTACAGTTGTGAAGTAGCAATGAAAATAATTTTATGCTTGGGGGTCACCACCACAGGAGGAACTGTATTAAAGGGTCACAGCATTAGGAAGGTTGAGAACTACTGCTCTAAACTATCAAAGAGACATGCATTGATTCTGCTTAGTCCCTGTGAAGACTGTGATTTGCAAGGCCAAAGGGTTCAGAGCATGGCTGACTCAGTGGAATTGTGCGGTATGCTCTAGCATGTAAGCTTCCTCACCTTCTAAAACTAATTGGCTGAGTGAGGACCCTGGTGGCCTGTGTATCCTGGTATCATAATGACTGATGAGAGAGAAAGTGCCTCCAAAGCTCTTTGAGAGAAATGGGCACACCGAGTGGAGTCAGCTCTTATTGATCACTTGCTTGCTTCCCATTGAATGTAGCTATTAAAACTGAAGTAGAATGGAATTTACATTTTACTTTTGGATTTCAGAGCTTTAGGACTAAGTCTCGAAAGATGGCATTTAGTGTGTATACTTTATGGGAACCCACATTTTCCACAAATATGAACAAATGTTTATTATTGTTTATGACCAGATGTTTATTTAGTACTTACTAAGCATCAAGTTCTGGGGACAACAGCAGTGAATGATATACCACGGCCAGCTCCATTGATGTTTCTGTCCCAAGGAGGGCTGTACTGGGAAAGCTGGTCCCCTCTGAACACTACTTTTCCCTTTCTCCTGATTCTATAATGACATATTGAAGTGCACTTTCATTTTGAAAACAAAACAGAATCTCAACAGCCTACAATCTCTTTTTCCGCACAATCCCCACAGCAGGGCACCTTGACAATAAGATCCAGTACACACCCAGCCATCATTCGCATAGTTGGGCTTTAAGCTACTTTCAAGTGTAGGCTGTAATAGTCTTTGTCTCCTGGTAGTAAAAAACAAGCAACCAAAATGCAAGGTGGTACACACATGTGAGCCTTCAGCTGGAAAGGATGTCTCACCCACATAATTAGACCTATGATATCATCACAGAAACAACTCACTTGCTGCATTACCCAACTCATCCTGCAGTGCATGGTGGCTTGTTCCAAAGTCTTGCAGAGAAACAGGAAGTGATGATCAAAGATCACTAAAAATGACCAGCTCAGTCCCTGACATGAAATTGCAGATAAATTCAAGTGAGTGCTCCATACGAGTCTTCAAGGAAAGCTTGAAGTAAGGTATCTAGCAGTGTTCCTCTGCTACGGGAGGAGGACTTCTTTCCTGGATGAGGAGCCATGCATCTTGAGGGGCAGATTGAGGGAATTGTACCATTTGTTTAGTAGCCTTTCTGTTACTGAAATATTAAACACATACACCCAATTACACATCAGTTTAAAACGGCATTAAAGGGGTGGAAGTATTGAGTCTCTTTCTGTAAAAATCACTTCTCTCTGTGGTTATGTTTTGAAATCTTTCTCCCTTTCTCTGCACAGATGACCCTAAAGCCATTATTGCTAATCTCACGGTAAGTGTTGCAACCCATCAGGGTTCTGCCCTTGGAGTAGTTCCGATATGCTCACCTTTACATGTTTGCCATCCCTGTGGGTGGTTAGGAACATTTTTTTTCCACTGACCCAAGGTCCTATGTATTTGTTTCCCCTAAGCTTTCAAAACTTCTGGCCTGTGATCAACTGTAGACTCCCCAGTGTTGCTGAGAATGATGCAAACTGAGGCTTTGCTCTAAGCTAAGAAGTATCTGCTCATGATTAATCAGATCTTTACTCTCGAACAGATCTGTCCCCATCTTCTACTTCCCCCTGGTCTGGGGTAGAGACTTCAAAGCAATTGAGCAAGTCATCAGATAGGCCTGCCCAGGCCTACCCTCTCCTCCCACCCTTGATTTGAAGCAGTTGGGGAAGACCTTGAGTTTTGAACTTCCATCAGTTTTGGGCTCAAGAGTCAGGAATTTATCTTAAAAATTCCTCATCCCTTCTGCTAGCCTATGACTTATCTCTAAAGCTGTCTAACTCCCTTGGAACCCATTTGCTTCTAGCATCCATTATTTAATAGGGTGTAAGAAATTCCATTTATTTGCTAACCATCTTTTTTTGTTGGGCTCATACTGCCTTCAACTTTCAAGAGTCAGATTATCTAGGAATTTTTCTTTCTTTCTTTTCTTTTTTTTTTTTTTTTGGTAGAAAACATCCCTCATAAGGCCAATATATTCACTTATATTTCAGTGTAAAAAACCAGATCAGCACTTTAAACCTTACATGAAACAGCACCTTCCCAAACGTTTGCACTATGCCAACAACAGGAGAATTGAGGATATCCATTTACTGGTGGATCGCAGATGGCACGTTGCAAGGTAACACGGGGATGTCTTTGTGAGTACCTCTTTGGCACCTGAAAATCCTTTAAGGTTCTTGGTCATCATTAAGAGAAATTTGGGCTGGAAATCTCATTGTTCATCATTTTTTATGCAGTAGATTAAGTGATGAAAATAGAAATAGTGACACAACTCTAGTTCCTGAGTCTTTTTAAAGTTTCTCATGCGCCGCTGTGCACAAGTTTTATGGAGACATTCTAGTCTCTATTTTTCACCCCTTGAACAACTTGAAATACAATCAGGACCTTGCTATGTGGTCTTGCTTGACAAGATTGCCTATAGCAGTGTTTATAGAAGGTTCCTGGAAATGTTGATCTTGAAACTTTTGTTGCTGTGGATAGGCTTTACATTGCCCAAAACACAACTGATGTTTGCTTTCTGAACTACAAAAGCCTCTCCCAGATCAAGGAGATTGCCTTTTCCTTTGGAATTTGATGTAGAGCATGTCTGGGGGCTCTGCCACTTCCAAAGAGATAACCATCACAGATTCAGTCATTTTTAAAGAGACCAGGAGGTAGTATTTTCTCACTCATTCTTGCTCAGTTTTGAGTATAAGACAAGTGTGATGAGTATGCTTGTAGTAATAATTGAACAACTATGATATGTACTCAAGCTGTGCAATAGTTTATAATAGTTAATATCTAACCATGAGAAGATAATGAAAAACATTGCTCTTCTATAAACTTTGTCACAATATGAAATAGAAACACACACACACACATACACGTAATCTACTTTAAATGTAAAGGGACCAAATAGAGTTAAATATGTGGGATTATTTAAAGAGAGATGTGAAACCCAGAAATTATTGTAACTATATAGAATAGACAGGAATTCTTGTAGAAATGTTACAGAGATGTTACCAAAGTGGCTTGGGTGACTATGTTCCCTCCAGGACCTTTAATGTTGGAGCATCTAGGGAGAGAAAAAAACTTGTCTGGTTTATATGAAAATAAAATGTGTCTTGGAATAGAAATTAAGTGAAAGGTGATGACATTGGCTGAGCAAGTTAGTGAAGAACAAAGGCAAGTGCTAAGTCTTTTGATGTTCACTCTTGGATGTTCAGTTATTATGTTCAGATATACAGATTACTTAGGACAGTAATCTGTATACATAATAAAACAAGAGTAACTTGTTTTCTCCAAGAGCTATTCTTCACTGATATGTGCCCTGCCTGTCTTTAGGGAATACTTACATTAATAATCATCAACATTTTTGGTGGTAGAGAAGTCATAAAACACTTATGCAAAAGGTGTCTTTCTGTCACAAAGGTAAGATCAAGTGATTGTGATGTCTTGCAAGCAATATTTTCCTTCCCTCCCACTTTTAAATAAATTTTCTACGTGAGGCCAGGCTTTTGCTAACTATGCTGTGGTTTGTGTTCAATTGACCACTTCATGGACTCTAGTTTTATTATCCTACTAGGTAAGTTTGCATACAAATGTTTTTATAGAATGCAGATCTCCATGAATTGATTCAATATCACATATTTTAAAATGCCTCCTGTGTCTTGGGATGAGCCTGGTGAGCACATAGCAGCGAGAGGTGCTTAGTCCGAGCAGGAAGCATGGGAAAGACTTTGACTGTTTTTGAAAACTTCCCCTTTGGCCTATGGTAATATGCAAAGCAAAGACACTAGAGAAATGAACAGAATTACCTTGTCGTCACCCTGGGAATGATGCAATTAGAATAGACAACTGGCTTCAGGCAGCCCTTTTCAGGAATCCTATATACCCCCACATTGGCTTTCTATTAACATGATTTGGGGCAGAATCCTAACCTATTATAAAATTGTTTCAATGTAGGAAACCTTTGGATGTTTATAAGAAGCCATCGGGAAAATGTTTTTTCCAGGGTGACCATGGCTTTGATAACAAGGTCAACAGCATGCAGGTATGATAAAACTGAACTGAAAACGAGTCTCATAATTCTCGGGGGTGGGTGGGTGTGGGACTCATGGTGTTAGTGAAACTGTAGAGAATCCAGACACAGAAGAAACTGTTAGTGGAAGCAGAAATGGTTAACTGTGTTTCTTTTCTTTTCTCGTGGAAGACTGTTTTTGTAGGTTATGGCCCAACTTTTAAGTACAGGACTAAAGTGCCTCCATTTGAAAACATTGAACTTTACAATGTTATGTGCGGTAAGTCACTTGTTCAGTCAAACCTGCTGAAACAATCTTTGGTCAGTGAATTTCCTCACTGCTAGAGAAAGAAATGAGGTGTCTATTTTCTGAGACCTCTCTCTGGAAAAAAAAAATTGTAACTTGCCCATTGGTTGAAAGGACAGAATGTCACCCCCTTCTAAGGCTCCTTTGTGTCCCTTCAACAGTTGACTAATGGGGAGTTTTCATAGTGTTGCTGTTGGCAGCCTTTGGCTGATCCAACATAGCATTACAGTTTGACACTGTTGGTCAGAGACCCGATGAGGCAAGAGTTCCGCGCAGACAGAACGTTCTCCCACCTCCTTCTCTCACATTGCAGCCCAGTGAAAAACTTGCCAGCTTGCATCTTAGCCAGCTATTTATGTACTCCTAATTATTTTTCTTCCTTGAGCTTCTCGTTGCTGAATGAGGACAGCTTTTCCTATTTAGTAAGGGAGTGCCAGTCTGGTGGTTAGAGGGGGAGTCTGAAAGTCGGGTCTCCTGGGTTCTTTTCCCAGGTTGGCTGCTAGCTCTTCACTGTCCTGCCTCTCAGCTTAGGCAAGTCACTGTATGCCCACTTGGCAACCATACACTTGCTGTGAAATCAGCATGTTCATCCCTTGGTGGCCCGTCAAGGCCCATGGCCAAAGTGTCCTCTTGCCTCCACACTTTTGTGGACTGCATTAGAGGGCACAGTGCAGGTACTTATTGATTATGCTCTATTTCAAAATTTGGCTTTAAAAAGTCCTGGAAAAGTGCAAGAGGGTGAGGGTACCAACATTATCACACACTTGGGCAATGGCTGAGGGAACTATTCCTCGAGTGAGGCTTTTTGGGAATGTCTTATTCATGCTCTTACAATGAACAGAACTATCTCAAGAAGTGTTAGCAAGACATCGTGAGGTCAGGATGGTTCAGGAGACATGAAAGGAATGGCTGACATGGTAATTTAGTTTGTCCACTTTTGATTTATATTCAATATTTATAGACTCCTGGAAGGTGAAAGGTTTTGGTTCTTACCATATCTCATTAGAGAGCAAATAAGACACCCTGCATCCTTTTCTTGTTTTTCATCAGATCTCTTAGGCTTGAAGCCAGCTCCCAATAATGGAACTCATGGAAGTTTGAATCACCTACTGCGTACAAATACCTTTAGGCCAACCATGCCAGAGGAAGTCACCAGACCCAATTACCCAGGGATTATGTATCTTCAGTCTGATTTTGATCTGGGCTGCACCTGTGATGATAAGGTAGAGCCAAAGGTAGAAATAATCTTTATGCTTTATCATGGAGATGTTTGTTTGGTGTACAAAGCATTGTCCAGTGGAACTTTCTGTGATAATGGGATTGATTTCTGACTCTGCTATCTAAAATAGAGCCAGGGACTGGTTTTGACTGAGGGATGAAATTTTTAATTTTATTGTTTTAAATTTAAGTTTAGTATGCTGAAAATGGCCCATGGCTACCATCTGAGACAATACAGGTGTGGGGCATGAAAGTTAAACAAATGTTATTTTCTGAGTTCACAGTCTCCAGTCAAAAGCTGACTCTTTTATGCAGTCGCGGATCACCCATGATTCATGGACCTCATAGATAACATACAGCTATGGCAAAATGCTTTTGAATGGCACTTGAAATTTTAAGGGATTCATGAGAACTATTTACAAAACCTGGGCAGGGTGGACGGAAGTCATTGGGAAACAGGAACTATCCTGGAGCTAGCAGAATACCTTCCAAGGCCTGAAAGGTGAGAGCAGATAGAAAACTACCAGGGAGATTGGCAGGATAAATAGAGGGAGGGAGGGAAGGAGGAAGGGGGAGGGAGAGAACTGTGTTTGTTAGGAGACTGAGACCCAAACACTGTGACCTGCATCCTAGGAGTATAATACTGTAAGCTCCATTGCCTCTACTCTGCTGCAGATGTCTTCCTGGTAAAAACCCGATTGTAAGCCAAAGGACAGGCTTATTCTTTATTTTCAGTCCCTAAAAGTTACCCTTTTAGGTGACAGAGCAGGGTGAGGAAGCCACAGCGTGGTTGGGGTGTCAATTGAAAACATACCACCAAACACACCATGTTGAGACAGTTTTTAGATACCTTCCAAGTCCAACCCCCCAAAAAACAAAAAAAAAAACTCACCCCAAAATATTAAACAATAATTTGTTTATTGAATTAAAGTTTTTATGTCTGCTGACCAATGTTTCTGGTTAGTAGTAGTTAGCAGAAATTAGCCAATGCTTCCACAGAGTTGAAAAGGTATGTCTGGACAAAGCAAGGATGTTGACTTACTTTTATATACTGTTTGATTATAAGCAAAAGTGCAAGGTTTTCTTTCTATTAGTCTAAAAAAATGGACAATGATTCTCCTATCGTGCAATCTCTTTCTCTTGCCATTTGTCCCAACCCAGGATTCCTAGGGGTGTATGAGCCACAATTTGGCAGGCTATAGAGGAAGAGGAAAATATGTCGTCCTTGCTCCCTATCCCTGTATTTATCTCCTTCTTACCTTTGCTCTTAATGAGAAGCTGGGAGGCTAATGGGTGATGAGGAGGCAATGCTCAGAAGCTGCGGGGGGGGGGGGGGTAAGGGGCTGCCAAAATCAATAGGAATCAACTTACCAAGAGGATCACAAATAAGTTTAGAGGACTTTATAGTTACATTTGTTCTCTAGTATGACCTCTAGAATAGAAGCCTTTTGAATATATAGATATAAACTATATTACATGAATTTTTCATTGTCTTTGTTTAAAGGGTTTCTCAAAATATCTGTCTTTCCTTCCTTCCTTCTTCCTTGTCTCTCTCTTCTTTCTTCTTTTCTTAGCTTATTCTACAACACAGCATTAATTGGGATCCTGAAAGTACTGGACTTTGTAATATATATATCTTAAATTGTACATGAAGCTTCTTACTGCATCTAAAAATAACCTATGATATAATTTTGCATATGGAAAATTTTAATGTGGCTGCTGTTGTAGGCTCTGAACCCTGTGATCGTTTGATTCATCATTACTTCTGAGATACCCTTAATGTGTACTGGCATATGAATCTTTAGCTCACATATTTTTCCTGTCACTTAGTTATATTTGATATATAGATAGATCATACGGTTGTTATTCATTTTACTGCCTAAGAGCATTTGGTAATCTTCCAATATTAGCTTTACAGTAATTCAATAGGTGTTATTGTAAATGGGGGCTTATAGTTAACACTTGAGAGCCTCAAGAATAGGTACAGATGCTGAACCATGACTTTTAAGAGTTGCTCAGGTACAACTGCCACTACTTTGCAAGCATGTGCCCAAATAACCTCCCTTACCAGTCTGGGGAGCTCCCGTGATTGCAGTCTCAAGGGAAGGGAAGGGAAGGGGAGGGAGTCACTGGGAGATTAACAATGGTGCTCACAGGCACAGAGGCCAAGTTTAGAATGCAAAGGACAGATAAAACAGCAGCTCCCCGATAGAACTTACCACACTGACCAACTTTGGGGCTTTCTTTGGGATTTAGCAAGATGCTATATAGAAAGAAGGGAAAGGGAGAAAAAAGAAATACCCCTGATTTGCTTTCTTCTTCTTCCCTTTTTTTTGGTTTTTACATGAGAAGAACAAACTGGAAGAACTCAGTAAACACCTTCACACCAAAGGATCTACAGAAGGTAAGAGCGAGGTCCAAAACCAACAGAGTAAGTGTTGACTTCTAGTTTTTAAAAATAGGAGACCCTCAGCACCCACATGGCGACTCACAACCAGCTGTAACTCTAGTTCTAGGGGATCGGATGTCCTCTTTGCCCTCTGTGGTCACTAAGCATACACAAGGTCAGAAGACATATATGCAGGCAAAACACTCATAAACAACAACAATAAACAAAAACATCAAAGACTTCCTATTTCCTATAGGATAACACAACATCTAAAAAAATTCTATTTGTATTGCAAATTGTTTTTTATATCTATGAACACAATATGCCAGCTGTCTAATGGGGGAAATTCTATTAGTCTTTTTATTTCCTTTAAGAGCATTTAAGTTCTAATAAAAAGGAAACAAATATACTGGGTATCTGATGGGACACAGTGAAGGTGCTAATGGGAACTTCTATGGTGAGAATGGTAGTCATATTGATAAAAATTAGCTCCTGGTGCTTATATCAAAGCTCACCTGCCTGAAGAATTGGTGGGTAAGCTGTAATGGAGAGCGGTTCCTAGAAGAAATCTGATTTCCTTCATCACACACAAGATCCTGTTCATCCCTGACACATTCTCTTCTTATTTTATATCTGACAATAGCAAGCATGTAATAGTAAATTTCAGGAAACTTGTGATGTGGCAAAAGCCAAACACAAGACAAACAAACCAAGAATCCCACCAATATCTACCAAGGAAGAAAGACACATGTGTTGTTCACATTTTAGTATGCGGAGTGTAGGCTAAGTAGGCCCTTCTATAGGTATTGAGAAATCTAGGCTGAAAGAATTGTCCTTCATGAGACATGCCAGAGATACTGTGTACTAGGTATCAACACTTCTCATTTTATTAAGTGATATAACTTCTACTCAAAGTTTGCCAGCCCAAGCCAGACTCATGATACCAATGATGTAGAGAGTATATTGTTTCTATTGGGATTCCATCCTGCAGGTCGCATGGCTGTAAGTTAGGACAGAAAATAATTAGGAACAACAAGACAATCTATCAGGCAAATTCTTCTTTTTGATTTATTTTTGTTTGTTTTGAGACGCCAATCTCACTATGTAGCTTTGGCTCTTCTGGAACTCACTATGCAGACCAGCTGACCTCAAACATAGAGATCCGCCTGCCTCTGCCTCCTGAGTGCTGGGATTAAAGGCATAAACCAGCATGCCTGGCTCTTTCTTTTGGTTTTGAAGTTCTGGAAAATCAGGAGAAGAGAGAGTGGGGAGCTGCTCTGAAGGTTTCCTACAGTAGATGGGATGACTTTCTGAGACAAGAGGGAATGGGTTGAAGAAACAGATAGAAAGGCACAGCAGCTCCACCTCCCATGCCAAAGGTGTACACTCATCTTGAGGGCCATCACGGAAGCTTCCATGTTTATCATTTGTGTGGTTTCACATCTGATTAAGCAGAGGTTGAGGAAGGCAGCAGCAGTTTTATTAAAGTGCCTTGTTCCCTTTTCTAGAAAAGTTCTTCATCTTTCTTTTCTGCGTCACCACCCTCCCCTTTTCCCATTGATCACAGAACACACATACTTTCATGCGTGTGATTGGATAATTACATGTATATTGTATGCACAGTATTTCAGGCAGGACTTTGCTGGTGGAAGCTTCACACATCCCCTGTAAACTCTACAAGTGGCTTGAAAGTTTGGCACCTAACTTTCAGGGTACTATAGTGCCATTATAAATGAACAACAGCAAGAACGAAAATGCAAGTTTTCAGGGAGGTGGAGTTGGGAGTCCCCTCATGATTTCCAAATAGTCAATTACCAAAGAAACAGCACCAGGATGCTCCTTAAAAATGACTGCTAGTTAGTTCATTCCAAAAGCCCTTAGTAGACTCTTGTACTTTTTGCTGGTTTAAATTCTGCTTGTTCTTTGTAACTAAAACATTTCCACCTGACTCGAAATGTCTGCCTCTGGTCTGGTGGCGAGATGGCATTGTGCTCATGTGACAGAAACCATTCCTTTTTCCTAGCACAGCCCTCCAAGCATGAAAGCAAGAGGCCTTGTCCTAGTGAACTTGTGGCTGTCAGGGCTAGAGGGAGCTGTTGTTAGTGACGTACTTCTCTGCGGCTTTGCTCAGAATTGACCATAAGTGTCTGACATGTATCAGTGAAGGGTCTTCTCATACCGCAGAGCCTTAAAGTCTACATTTTTTGTGGAGGCAAACCGTATGTCCTCTTTAACTATTTCTTGGGTCTTAGCTGGGATGGACTCTGGTGTGTCTGATCCAAAAACACCACTGACAGCTTTTAACCTGTGACTTCAAAAGGATGGCATGAAATACTAGGGGAAAATCATGGCGGGTGCATTAGTTCCTTTTGTATCACTGTGAAGAACGCCTGTCCAATCCAGGTGGAGACAGGGAAGGTTTATTCTGGCTTATGGATTTAGTCCACCATGAGTCAGAAGACATGGCAGGATAGCCCAGTTCATGGTAGTGGCTGGGGCATGTGGCAGAGAGGCAGCCTTGAGCAAGGCTGCAACCAGGGCCCTGGCTTTCACCTGCAAAGGCCTGGGCCCTAGTAGCTTACTTCTGCCACCCAGGTTCCTACCTCTTCCTTATCCTCCTAACACAGCTCCACCAACCAGCTAGGGAAAGCATTCGAAAACCAGCCTGTGGGAGACATTTCAGACTCAGTTCATGGCAGTGGCATATGTTTTTGGTCTATGGGACCAACCTTTAAGGACCAACCTTTAAGGATATGAGAGCCCTGAAATAAAACCAGCTGTTTACTATTGTTGTATTATATGAAAATCGTTTCCTTGGTTAGATTCTGGAATTTGTGTAAATCTCAGTGTTCCCTCCTCTATGTCTCTTGAATGCCACCTCTATCACCTCATTAGTTCTATCTTGTTCATTTCTACAACAGCTAGGCAGGATCTTCTGAGTCTGAGTATCTCCTACAGTTACATATCCAGGCTCCTATTCGAAATACTCAGTGTATGCTACAGTAGAGCCTTGTGAATACAAATCATGTGTGTATTTGCATATGCATTATATTCAGAGGAACTATTTTGACTTTCTAACTTAAAATATGTATTAAGCCTTATAAAACAGTTTATAAATCTAATATTCATTTTTTAATTTGAAAATTTTATATTTCATTTTTATTATACTTTTTAAGCTTATTTACTCTTATTTTTAAAATTGATTTTTTTTCTCAAGTTATTTCTAGAATATAGTTTCCTTCCTCCTCCCCTCTTGAACCATCCCTTCCTCTCTCCCTCCCTCCCTCCCTCCCTCCCTCCCTCCCTCCCTCCCTCCATTACTCCTCTACTTGGTACTCTCCTCCTCAGATGAGGTGGGCCCTCACATATCATACTCCTTCAGTTTGTCAGTCATGTGAGGGCCAAGAGCTTCCTCTTGTACTGGGGCTTGATATGGCACACCATCTAGAGTAAGGTGTTCCACTAACCTGCAGCAGGTTCCATGACTCACTCCTGGTGAAGTTTTTCCTAGGACAGATATGCTAGGTTCCTCTCTGTTTGGGTCTGTGGGTTGTAGGATGGCTATCCTGTAATATATGGTTAATATCCACTTATAAGAGATTACATACCATGTTTATCTTTCTGGGACTGCATCAGCTCACTTAGGGTGAGCTTTTTCTAGCTCCATCCATTTGGTTTCGAATTGCATGATTTCCTCATTTCTGATAGCTGTGTAGTATTCCATTGTGTAAATGTATCACAGTTTTTTAATCCATTCTTCAGTTGACGGACATCTGGGTTGTTTCCAGTTTCTGGCTATTATAAATAAAGTTGCTATGAACCTCGTTGAGGGAATGTCCTTGTGGTTTGGTATAGAATCTTTTGGATATATACCCAGTAGGGGTATGGTTGGGTCTTTAGGTAGAACTATTCCCAATTTTTTAAGATATCTCCATATTGATTTCCAAAGTGGTTGTACAAGTTTGCACTCACACCAGCAATGGAGGAGTGCTCCTCTTTCTCCACATCCTCTCCAGCATGTGCTATCATTTGAGTTATTGATCTTAGCCATTCTGACAGGTATGAGATGGAATCTCAGAGTTGTTTTGAGTTGCATTTTTCTGATGACCAAAGATGTTGAACATTTCTTCAAGTGCCTCTTGGCCTTTAGAGATTCCTCTTTTGTGGATTCTCAGTTTAGCTCTATACCCCATTTTTTTTGATGAGGTTATTTGATTTTTTTGGTGTTTAATTTCTTGACTTCTTTTTATATTTTGAATATTAGCCCTCTGTCAGATGTTGGGTTGGTGAAGATCTTTTCCCAGTCTGTAGGCTGCTGTTTTGTTCTAAGGACAGTGTCCTTTGCCTTAAAGAAGCTTTTCAATTCCATAAGGTCCCATTTATTGATTGTTTTAGCGCCTGAGCTATTGGTGTTCTTTTCAGGAAGTTGCTACCAGTGCCAATGAGTTCAAGGCTTTTCCCCACTTTCTCATCTATTAATGTTAGTGTGTTCGGATTTATGTTGAGGCCTTTGATCCACTTAGTCTTAAGTTTTGTACAGGGTGATAAGTATGGGTTTATTTGCATTCTTCTACATGTTAACATCCAGTCAGACCAGCACCATTTATTGAAGATCTTTCCTTTTTCCACGGTATGAGTTTGGCTTCTTTGTCAACAAATAAGTGACCCTGTAGGTGTGTGGGTTTATTTCTGGGTCTTCAGTTCGATTCCATTGATCAACTGGTTTCTATGCCAGTACCATGCTGTTTTTACTACTACTGCCCTGTAGTACAGCTGGAAATCTGGGATGGTGATACCTCCAGATGTTCATCATGTGTGATTTTGCACATGCATTATATTCAGAGGAACTATTTTGACTTTCTGACTTTAAATATGTATTAAGTCTTAGAAAACAGTTTATAAATATAATATTCTATATGTAAGTGTAAGGCATTTCTTGTTTTGGTTATTAATTTTAAGTAGATATGCAGGCCATTGATACTTCATAGAATGAGTCACATGTAACACTGCAGCTTTAGTATGTCACTGTTTTAATGTCATACAATATGAAATAAGCCAGATGTCTATGCAGAGCACATGTGAAAGTTGCATATCCAGTCATGAAACAGCCTGGAGTCTATTTGAGGTTAAAAAGTATTAAGTTAGTCTTATGTGATATTTTGCTACCAATATTTAGATTGCTATACAATGAAAGCCTGTGTAAAATAAGGAGGAGGAAAACCATAGTCTTCAAAAACGGTTTTCTAAAGTCATACTATTTCTACATAGGTGGAAAATTCTAGATCTGTGTTGGCTAATGGCAGTTGTTTTTGTCACAAACAGTGGCAGATTTGCTCTGCAATGAAAACTCATTTCCTTGTGACACTGAGTCAGCGGATGAAGAAATGGTTGGCATGGAAAATGTAGGGTCTCTTCACAGGCGATTCTGGCATTATAGCTGGAAGAGGAAGAATTATGCTAGCTACTTTCGTCTACGTCTTTTCTCCACTGCTGCAAAATGCTTTGCATTTTCTTAAGCAAGGACTCATGGTCACCTTTGTATGAAAGGGAACTCAAATCATTTTAATGCCTGTGCATGTCTGGCACTGTACATACCATATTAAGTTACTTTATGCAGAAAAACGACTTAATAATTTTTGCTGAGTGGGTAGAAGAATCCTGGCTGTTGTTGGGAGATTTCTGAGACCCTTTTGAATCCTGGAATACTTCCTATTTCTGTTGGTTTTTGAAGACTCTAATGTATTAAAGAAGGAAGGCCTCATACTTGCCTTTCTCATTATAGGTGTGTCTGTGTGTGTGTACGACAGAAAGCATTTGGAAAGTAACTAGCACTGTATTCACTTGTGATTTATAGCAGGATTCAAGATATTTATGATAGACACTAAATTTTAATAATTTTTGCCTACCAGTATTCTTTGCTGATATGGAAGTTGAGCATGCACCCTCTTCTGACCAGTTAGTTATAACTATAACCATGGCTGCTTTGGGTGAAGACTGAATTTGGCATTTTATGGTTGTTGCTTCTTGATAATGATATAACATTCCTGAGAGATAAAAGGCAATCAGAGGTTAAGTGGTAAGAGCCACAGAGCCAGGAAGAGCTGAGCTGAGGTTTGACCTAAGCATATATGTTTTTGTATGAGAATGCCCCTGGGGGATTATTAGGAGAGACTGTACCAGGCTGCAGTTTTTTCTGAAGTTCGATAGAAGCTTTGATGCAAGCATTTGTCCTCATTGGAGATTCCCGATGTTATCGTGGCATTGCTTGGGCAGAGCTTATGCCCAGGAAGAGGTGACAGTTCATGCCAACACAATCTCCAGTAGAATAATGCAGCAGGCAGCCTCTGACTGGAGATTACCCCAAAGACAAGGGAGGAGAATAACACGCCAGAAGTTGGGGCTTAAATTTTGAGTGGGCCATACATCTGAATTATCTTGTGTAAATTTGCTTCATCATTAAAACAGAGGTGATCCTGATGAGCCCAGTCTATCTCAAAAATCTATTAGGAAGGCACCATATAGAATCCCAGGTTGTTGTTGTTGGTTTTTTTTTAAAATTCATTTGTCAACTGATTACCAAGTAGATAAATGGTTGGTGTCATTGCAGAGAGAATATCTAACACAAATAAACTCCTGTCTTCATAGACTTACCTGTTCTGTTTCAAGGTTTAGCAAGCAGATGAATTTCAGCAGAATGTTCTAATGGTGGACCTGGAAGGAACAAGGTAGAGGCTGAAATGGCAGGGAATGACAATAGGTGCTTGTAAGGAAATGAAGGAGGAAGGACACAGGAAAAGGAAAGGCTTTTTTTTTTTTTTTTAGTAGAGATTTTGTGGTAAAATTTAAGGATATGTTATTGTGGGAGTGAATGTTTAAGAAAACAGAAAGGGAGAAGGATTTTCATGTGGCTCCAAGTCCATCTGCTGGTGTATGAATCAGGAAGTAGAGTAGGGAGAAGAAACACAAACTCGAGCCTGCAAGACTAAACTTTGGAAGACAAAAAGAGTGAATTCTGGGGAAGTCCACACCACTTAAAAAGATTTGTCCCACGGTCTTTTGCCAAATGTGGTATCTGGAGGAGAAACCTGGCATAAGCTAAAATGCCAGAGACACTTCTGTAAACATGGAGCTTGGGTGTGGAAGAAAGGCTATGTCTGGAACTCTGTGGTAGGAACTCAGCCTGGGAAGACATGGACTACACTAGCTCCAGATCAGGAAATCACAAGAGGAATCTAGGGAGACGGCTCACTTGTCAAGTGTCTGCCATGCAAGGCTGAGAATCTCAGTGTGGGTACCCAGCAGCCATGTTCAAAAACCAGGGCTGATGGGCTCCTGCAACCTCAGTACTGGGGAGGAGGAGATAGGTGCATTTCTAGAACTTACTGACAGTCAGTCTCCTCAAGCTCCAGATTGTGTGAGAGACCCTGCTCAAAAAACAAGATGAGAGTGACCAGAGAGAGAACTGATATCAACATTTGGCCTCCATATGGACATGCACACAACCCTGAACATGCACATACTTGTTTTAACATATGCATATTCACACACACACACACACACACACACACACACAGTATGAATCATGGGAGAGAAGATATTAAAGGAATGCTAAGGTGTAGTTGGAGAGGAAGAAGTACTTCAAAAGCTCTAAAGCATAGGAGGGTAACTATTGTTGGCTACACTAATTAATTGTATATATCAGTACTACTGATAGAGAAGATTTTGAGTGTCTGGTCATAAAGAAATCATACATACTTAAGTGGATTACTATACCAATTCAGTTGATCTGATCATTATAAATTTGTTTGTTTGGTTTTTGTTTTTTTCAAGACAGGGTTTCTCTGTGTAACAGTACTGTCTGTCCTGGAACTCACTTTGTAGACCAAGCTGGCTTTGAACTCACAGAGATCCACCTGCCTCTGACTCCCAAGTGCTGGGATTAAAGGCGTGCTCCACCATGCCCGGCTGACCACTGTAAATTTTATACTGTAATTGGGCCACATAAATATGTACAGCAATTGTGCTCATTAAAATTTTCTTTAAAAAACCCTTAGAATTAAATATTCAAAATAGTCAATGCTTCAAATAGATTAGCAATCAAAATAGGGAAAATTAAAAATGAGACCAGGAGAATATGTTGTAGAAACAGAGATTGTGGGCTGACTTTGAGGCAAATATTGTAGCAGGAGTGAAGAATGACAGTTAAGTTTACTTTGTGGTCTGAGTAGGGGCATCTTGTTAAAAAAAGAGAAATGCAATGTGTGTTAAGGAGAAATGTAATGTGTTTCTCCCAAGATGTCCAAGTCTGACAGAGCTGGACCATGACTGGACAGACAGACACAGTGAAAAAGGAAAACTTAAATCTTGATTCTGAATGTCAAATTTATTTTTTATACAGCAATGATGATTTCTCTTCTTTCTTGCATCGTTTAATCATTAAGAGATAAAGAAAGCTAGGTAGATTTCTGGAGAGGCAGGTGGGAGTTTTGGGAGGATGTTGATATTGTGGTTTTTTTCCCTCCTTAAGCTTAATGACAACTAAAAAAGAAAAGAAAAGAAAAAAAAATGAGACAATGATGCGTTTGCGCTCTGGCTGTGTTCTAAAAGCTGAAGTTGTGTGAATAGCTTGAAGCTGTGGCGTTATTTTTTGAAGCAAACCCAATTTCTGTATCCTGAACAGAAGAGCAGAGAGAGATGGGGAGGCCTCCCAGGGAGACTCCTTAGGCTGTCCTACCAATCTTGTGCCTCATCCGCCTTTTTCTTCATCTCTCTTCCGTTTTGTTTGAATTCTATGGCTGTATTTTCATCAGACATTTTTGGTTGTTGAAAATTATGCAAGGGTGACAGTTGTAAACTGGTGTGTAGATTATATTGGTTTAATATTATATGCCATATACAGTCCTTTTCTCACACCGGCTTATGCCTGCTTGCAACATGTCTTATGTGCAATACCATCACCTTGTGTGGATACTAGAGACAGTGTGGCCTGTGTGGCATCTTGATTGTAGATGGCAAGATTGTCATTGGACTGTGATCTCTCTGAGGATAAAAGCTCTAAGCCATCGTTGTTCAATATCTTCATTCTCCAGCCCAAGACCTGGCACAGAGAAGGATCTAAATGTTCAGTGGAGGGATATGCATAGGGATAAGTAAGAGGATTGGGGCTGGGGAGATGGCTCAGTTAGCAAATGCCTGACATAAAAGCATGAGGACATGAGTTTGCATCCTCAGCACACACGTAAAAATGCATGTAATCCCAGAGCTGGAGAGGCAGAAACAGGCTTATCTGCAGGGCTCATTGGTCAGCCATTCTATCCAAATCAGTGTGTCCCAGGTTTATTGAGAGAACTGTACTAAAAAATAAGGTGTGGGAGAGACAGAGACATTTGCTGTTGACCTCTGGACATGACAGCACACACACACACACACACACACACACACACACACACACACACACACA
>CAJQZJ010004888.1:1328187-1356135 GCA_907164525.1 Lophiomys imhausi | reverse complement strand
AGAGAGAGAGAGAGAGAGAGAGAGAGAGAGAGAGAGAGAGAGAGAGACAGAGAGAGAGAGAGAGAGAACCATAGGCCCTGCACTTCTTGTTATCAAGTCTCTGTTTTATTGTAGGCAAAACTGGGTAATCTGTTTAATTATAATGTTTTTGTCTCTTCCAACATCTCATGCTCTTCTCAATATGAGATGTCATCTAATACATCAAACCAAAGGGGGAAAAGATATGAAAACAAATAACTAAAATGCAACCTAAACTTTGCAGTTACTAAGAAATTTTAACACAGGTGTCTAGGAAATCAATACATATAGAAGACTTAGAAACAGTTTAAGCCAGTGTCTATCCCAGAGCCAATGGAACATAGATACTATGGAATACCAATAGCATTTATGTTCGGTTGGCTCACAGGCATATGCTGAGTTACCTTCTGACCTTAGATTAGTGTTTGTTCCTGAGAAGATCCACCCTATAATACGCTTTTTGATGTACCACCCAATAAGCCCACCCAGCTAATTCCACATGCCTGTGTTCTACAGAGCACTCTGTGTGTTCATAGAAGTTGATCTCAAATTGTCTTAGCTGTTGCTACCTAGTATCTCTTTCCTTCAGCTTCTTTTTTAAAAATAATTTATTTTTTATTTCTTCAGGTTACATCTCAATCACAATCCCCAACCTACTCCCCCCTCCAGTCCCACCCTCCCACCCTCTTCCCCATCAACCCCCCATCCTCTTCCCTCCTTTTTTTTTAAGTTTAAGGTATATCTTTTTCCCTCCAATAGCTCCCCCTTTCAGTCCAACAAATGGTTCTTTCTCTAATAACAAAAAATACAATACAAAACAACAGGAATAAATAGGCAACTATTATGAGAGTTATATGGATTAGCATACATTCCAAATGTCCAGTCCATATGTATTTGGGACCTGACTTTAACATTCTACTATCTAACCATCTCCATGAGTTTAAAGTTCTATATCTAACTCAGCTTTCATACTAACTTGCCTCACAATTTTAAAAATATCTTCTTAGATCCAGAACACCCTCTTGATTCTTAAACAACTCAAAATTTAACTATGAGTCTCTAGCTATCTATTCTTCAACCACCTCAGAGACCTGAGAGGGATAAATATATCTGATTATATAGGAAGTGTAGGGTCTGCAGCTTCCAAAACTAAGAAATGACATACCAGTGGCTGCTTGGAGAGTTCCCATTTTCTCTCCATACATTACAGCATCAATCTTCAGCCATTTGGACCCATTTCTCATTGAAATTGTAGACATTGATTGTAGAGCAGGAATTATGAAGGACTTGCCTACCCTGTCTTGGCAGAGCTAGGCTGTCGACTTACCTGCTTCCAAGTTTTGTCCTTTTTGGACAGCATTCTGTCTACAGTTGAAGCAAGGGGTTTTTCTTGCCAAGAGATAGGCTTGCCACTAATTCAATCATCTCCCACTGGAGATTCTTCGATGCTCATCTTCTACTTGGAGTAGAATAGGGGCTACTGTCAGGAGCTGACATGTCTCGATATCAAAAAATCTAAAGTTAAGAAAACATCTTTGAATGCCATATTCTGCAGATCTCTTGAGGTTTTTGAAGATGCCCTACCTATCTCTTATATTTAGATAAGCAAATGTTGCTTGTCTCTTAGCAACTTGATTTCTGATTAGCTTAGAAAATAACTGTAATAGACTGTCATAGTACCTAACAAAATGACAAGCTTACATGACTATTAGTTTGCATTTCTTAATTATCCTAAACAGTTTATGACAATTGGTAGCAAAAGGCCAAAACTTCACATTTGATTTTTTTTTAACCCCTAACCCTTCCATCCCACTCCTTTGGAGTGGAGTGTCCCTATATAACAGTCCCTTGCCCCAGTTCAGAGGTCATATGAGGGCCAAGAGCCTACTCATACACTGGAGGCCTAAAAGGCAGTACCACCAGTGAAAAGTGTCTCATTGCCTGGGAGAGAAAACTAAAAAACAAACAAACAAACAAAAAAGTCTATGTCCATGTTCCCTTTGGTGTGTTGGTGGTAATATAGTTATCCTGTACTATATAGCTAAAATCCTACTATAAGTGAATAGATGCCATGTGCATCCTTCTGAGTCTGGGTTAGCTCACTCAGGATGAGTTTCTCTAGTTCCATCCATTTGGCTGCAAAGTGCATAATTTCATTATTTCTGATGCTGAGTAGTATTCCATTGTGCAGATGTACCATTTTTTTAATCGATTCTTCGGTTGAGGGACATCTGGGTTGTTTCCAGTTTCTAGCTATTAAAAATAAGGCTGCTATGAACATAGATGAGGAAACATCCTTATGATTCCATGAGGAGACGTTAGGGTGTATACCCAGAATTGGTATGGCTGGGTCCTGAGGCAAAGCTATTCCAAGTTTTCTAAGATATCGCCATACTGACCTCCATAGTGGTTGCACAAGCCTACACTCCCACCAGTAATGGAGGAGGGTTTCCCTTTCTCCACACCCTCGCCAGCATGTGCTGTCATTTGAGCTTTTGATCTTAGACATTTTGACAGGTGTAAGATGGAATCTCAGAATCATCTTGAGTTGCATTTCTCTGATGATTAAGGATGTTGAGCATTTCTTCAAGTGTCTCTCGGCCATTAGGGATTCATCCTTTGTGAATTTTCTATTTAGCTCTGTCCTCCATTTTTGATTGGATTATTTGGTTTCTTGGCATTTAATTTCTTGAGTTCTTTGTAAATTTTAGATATTAGCCCTCTGTCAGATGTGGGGTTGGTGAAGATTTTCTCCCAGTCTGTAGGCTGCCGTTTTGTTCGAATGACAGTGTCTTTTGCCTTACAGAAGCTTTTCTAGTTTCATGAGGTCCCATTTATTGATTGTTGGTCTCAGGTCCTGAGCTGTTGGTGTTCTGTTCAGGAAGTTGTCACCTGTGCCAATGATTTCGAGGGTTTTTCCCACTTTTTCTTCTGGTAGATTTAGTGTGACCGGCCTTATGTTAAGGTCTTTGATCCACTTGGACTTAAGTTTTGTACGAGGTGATAAGTATGGGTCTAATTTCATTCTTTTACAAGTGGACATCCAGTTGGACCAGCACCATTTGTTGAAGATGCTGTCCTTTTTCCATTGTGCAGTTTTGGCTTCTTTGTCAAAAATTAGGTGGCCATAGGTGTGTGGGTCCATTTCTGGGTCTTCAATTCAATTCCATTGATCTACTGGTCTGTTTCTATACCAATACCATGCTGTTTTTACTACTATTGCTCTGTAGTACAGTTTGAAATCTGGGATGGTGATACCTCCAGATTTTTTTTATTGTATAGAATTGATTTAGCTATGCTGGGTTTTTGTTGTTCCATATGAAATTGAAAATAGCTCTTTCCAGGTCTATAAAGAATTGTGTTGGTATTTTGATAGGAATTGCATTGAATCTATATATTGCTTTTGGTAGGATAGCCATTTTTATTATGTTGATCCTACCTATCCATGAGTGTTGGAGATCTTTCCATCTTCTAAAGACCTCTTCCATTTCTTTCTTAAAGGGCTTGAAGTTCTTGTTGTACAGTTCCTTTACTTGCTTGGCTAGAGTTCCCCCCAAGTATTTTATATTGTTTGTGGCTATTGTGAAGGGGGATGTTTCCCTTATTTCTTTCTCAGCCCATTTGTTTGTTGAATAAACAAAGCCTTCTGATATTTTTGAATTAATTTTGTATCCAGCCACCTTGCTGAAGGTATTTATCAGCTGTAAGATTTCTCTGGTGGAATTTTTGGGGTCACTATTATATCGTCTGCAAATAGGGATAATTTGACTTCTTCGTTTCCAATTTGTATCCTCTTGATCTCCTTTAGTTGTCTTATTGCTCTAGCAAGAACCTCAAGTACTATATTGAAGAGATATGGTGAAAGTGGGCATCCTTGTCTTGTCCCTGAGTTTAGAGGAAATGCTTCAAGTTTCTCTCCATTTAATTTGATGTTGGCTACTGGCTTGCTGTATATTGCCGTTACTATTTCTAGGTTCGGTCCTTGTATGCCCGTTCTCTCCAGAACTTTTAACATGAAGGGGTGTTGGATTTTGTGAAATGCTTTTTCTGCATCTAGCTAGATTATCATGTGGTTTTTTTTCTTTCATCTTGTTTATATGGTGAATTACATTGATAGACTCTCATATGTTGAACCATCTCTGCATTCCTGGGGAGAAGCCTACATGATCATGGTGTGTGATACTTTTGATGTGTTCTGAATTTGGTTGCTAGTATTTTATTAAGTATTTTTGCATCTATGTTCATGAGGGAGATTGGTCTGAAGTTCTCTTTCTTTGTTGGGTCTTTGTGTGGTTTAGGAATCAGGGTGACTGTGGCCTCATAGAATGAGTTTGGAAGTTTTCTTTCTGATTCTATTTGGTGAAAGAGTTTGAAGAGTATTGGTGTTAGCTCCTCTTTGAAGGTCCGGGAGAATTCCTCGCTAATGCCATCTGGCCCTGGGCTTTTTTTGGTTGGGAGATTATTAATGACTGTTTCTATTTCCTTAGGGGTTATAGGGTTGTTTAGTCTGTTAATTTGGTCTTGATTTAGCTTCAGTAGGTGGAATCTATCAAGAAAATTGTCCATTTCGCTTAAGTTTTCAAATTTGGTGGAGTATAGATTTTTAAAGTAGGGCCCAAATATTCTCTGGATTTCCTCAACGTCTGTTGTTATTTCTCCTTTTTCATTTCTGATTTTGTTGATTTGGGTTTTTTCCCTCTGCCTTTTAGTTAATTTGGCTAAGAGTCTGTCTATTTTGTTGATTTTCTCGAAGAACCAACTCTTGGTTTCATTGATTCATTGTATAGTTCTTTTTGTTTCTAAGTTGTTGATTTCAGCCCTAAGTTTGATGATTTCCTGCCTTCTGCTCCTCTTGGGAGTGTTTGCTTCTTTTTTTTCCCCCCCAATTCACCCAGTTTATCTGTTAATTCACTAATATGAGCTGTCACAATTTTCTTTTTTGAAGGCACTTAGTACTATGAACTTTCGTCGTAGTACAGCTTTCATTGTATCCCATAGGTTTGGGTATGTTGTGCCTTCATTGTCTTGGATTTTAAGAAGTCTTTGATTTCCTTCTTTATTTCTCCCCTGACCCAGCAGTCATCCAGTAAAGAGTTGTTCAGTTTCCATGTGTATGTAGGCTTTCTGTTGATTCTTTTGATGTTGAAGTCCAGCTTTATTCCATGGTGGTCTGATAAGATACAAGGGGTTATTTCAATTTTCTTGTATCTGTTGAGGGTATCTTTGTGTCCAACTATATGGTCGATTTTGGAGAAGGTTCCATCAGGTGCTGAGAAGAAGGTGTATTCTTTTTTGTTTGGTTGAAACGTTCTGTAGATACCTGTTAGGTCCATTTGTTTCATGATCTCTGTTAGACTCATTATTTCTCTGTTTGGCTTCTGTCTTGGTGATCTGTCCATTGTTGTGAGTGGGGTGTTGAAGTCTCCCACTAATGTGTTAGGATCGATGTGCAATTTAAGTTTTAGAAGCATTTCTTTTACAAATGCAGGTGCCTTTGTATTTGGGGCATAGATGTTCAATATTGAGATGTCCTCTTGATGAATATTCCCTTTAATGAGTATGTAATGCCTTTCTCTGTCTTTTTTAATAACTCCAGTTGGAAGTCTATTTTGTTTGATATTAGGATGGCTACTCCAGCTTGCTTCCTGGGTCCATTTGCTTGGAAAACCTTTTCCCAGCCCTTTACTCTGAGATAGTGTCTATCTTTGATAGTGAGATGTGTTTCTTGTATGCAACAAAAAGATGGGTCTTGTTTATGGATCCAATCTGTAAGCCTGTGTCTTTTTATTGGGAGTAGAGTCCATTGATGTTGATGGATATTAGTGACCAGGGGTTGTTATTTCCCATTAGTTTGGTATAGGTGTCATCCTGTGCCTCTTTTGATTTAGTTGCTGTGGAGATTTCTATTTCCTCTGTTTTCTTGGGTGTAGTTATCTTCTCTGGGTTGGAATTTTCCTTCTAGGATCTTCTGTAGGGCTGGGTTTGTGGGTAGATATTGTTTAAATTTGATTTTGTCATGGAATATGTTGTTTTTTTCCATCTATGTTGATAGAGAGTTTTGCTGGGTATAGTAGTCTGTCTGGGCACCTATGTTCTCTCAGGGCTTGTAGGACATCTGTCCAGGCCCTTCTAGCTTTTAAGGTTTCTGGAGAAGTCAGGTGTGATTCTGATGGGTCTACCATTGTACGTGACTTGGCCTTTTTCTCTTACAGCTTTTAATATCCTTTCTTTGTTCTCTACATTTGGAGTTTCTATTATTATGAGGCGAGAGGAGTTTCTTTTCTGATCTAATCTGTTTGGTATTCTCTAAGCCTCTTGGATTTTTATTGGTATCTCTTTCTTTAGGTTTGGGAAGCTTTCTTCTATGATTTTGTTGAAGATATTTCCTGGACCATGGAGTCGGGAGTCTTCTCTTTCCTCTATGCCTATAATTCTTATGTTCCATCTTTTCGTTGAGTCCTTGATTTCTTGGATCTTGTGGGTGAGAGATTTTTTAGCTTTCTCATTTTCTTTGGATGTTGTACTGATTTCTTCCATCGAATCTTCCATGCCTGAGATCCTGTCTTCCATCTCTTGCATCCTATTTTTCATACTCACATCTGTAGTTCCTATTCTCTTCTCTTGATTTTCCATTTCCTCTTTTAACTCTGACTGTGTTTTCTTTATTGTTTCCATTTCTATTTTCATGTCTTGAATGGTATTGTTCGTTTTGTACATTTCCTTCTCCAGTTTGCTTGTCTTTGCCTGAAAATTTTTCATTGCCCTGTCCTTTTCCTGTTCAAGTTGAGCCACTTTGTTTTGGAGCTCTCTAATGGTATTATTCATTGCTTTCACTTGTGAAAGTGTGGCTTCTTTGAATTCCTTCATAGATTTAAGTTCTTCTCGAAGGGATTCTATCACTTTCCATAGTAGAATTGTCATCATTTTCATGTGTTTCAGCTGTGGTGAGGTGGTCAGGATTGGATGAGCTAGAATATTTGTGTTTTTGTTGGAGTCATGTTTCCCTGATTCCTGTTTTTTCCTGGGCCCTTTGGCCATTGGATGTTCTTAGCTTTCTGTTCCTGTTGTCTTCTGGTCCTAGATCCAAAGGGGGCCTTTTGGTGTAGCAGTCGAATTGCCTGACTCCACCCCTGTAAAAGGAGTCATTCAGCACTGCCTCCCAGTTGGAAACCTCACTGATCCAGGAGGTGGAGGTATATATACTTAAGCTCTGGTTCCCCACTGGATGGGCCCGTACTAGCAAAATATCTGATAATAATAGTAAAGACCTCACAGTTTGTCCAGGGTTGGAACCTGTGATGAGTAAATCCGCCTTCACCCCCTGTAGCCTTTCCACTCTCACAGCCCTGCCTATGTGTGTATGGAGCTGGCTTTGGATACTGGCAAATGGTGTCAGTGTCGTCCGAGTTCCTGTACACTACAGTGGAATGTAATCTGCATCCGGAAGGGTATCCTGCAGCTCAATTCAGCTGCAGGATTTTTTTTTCCTGATGACTGTAAACCCAATAGGGGGGCCTGTCCAGCACCCCTCTGGGGGTGCCCAGATATGTCTGGGCTTTCCAAATGCAGCTGTGGACAGCTGGCTACTGGGATGCCTGTGGAGCCCTCAGCCCCTGTGTACCCGCTGAGCCGCACGCTGCTAAGAGTGTGTGGCACTCCCATAGGTCCACAACCTTTCGTTAAATAGCCAGAATGCCTGCGTGGGATCTTGGGGGCCCAGTAGGCTGGTGCGTAACCGTGTGTGGGGTCCGAGTCTGCCTGCTGGGTATTAGAGTGGATCTTACCCGGAGTCTCTCCTGGTGGGGGTTCCTGATTCCCGGATTCAGTGGCTTCCATACGTGTCCAAGAGTGGGAGGGAGAGTCCTGCCCAGGGACTTTTAATGGTCCCTGGGTGGCTGGGTGAAAACCAGGTGAGTCCAGTCACTCAGATTTTTTTGTACAGCGCCTTATAACTTTTGTGGCTTTGTGGCTGTTTTCCCCAAGATTAAAATGTGTTTGCACGGGCCGCCACCATCTTGGATCCCCCCAGCAGCCTTATTTGTAATAGCTAGAAACTGGAAACAACCCAGATGTCCCTCAACCGAGGAATTGATTAAAAAAAAAAAAACTGTGGTACATCTACACAATGGTATACTACTCAGCTATCAGAAACAATGAAATCATGCGATTTGCAGCCAAATGGATGAAACTAGAGAAGCTCATCCTGAGTGAGCTAGCCAGACTCAGAAGGATGCACATGGCATCTATTCACTTATAATCAGATTTTAGCCATATAGTACAGGATAACTATACTACAGCCAATGCAGCAAAGGGAACAAGAACATAGACTTTGTTACCTGTCAATGAGATACTTTGCCTTAGTGGTGTTGCCTTGTAGGCCCCCAGTGTATGAGGAGGCTCTTGGCCCCCATATGACTGCTGAACTGGGGTGGGGGACTGATATTTAGGGACACTCCACTCTGGAGGAGTGCGATGGAAGGGATGGGGGTAGAGGGTGGTAGGGTAGGACTGGGAGGGGTAGAAAGAGGGCACTGTGATGGAGATGTAACCTGAAGTAATAAACTAACAAAAAGTGGGTATATATATATATATATATGTGTGTGTGTGTGTGTGTGTGTGTGTGTGTGTGTGTGTGTGTCTGTTTGTATTTTTGTATTTGCGTGTGGGTGTATTTCCTCAGGAATGCCATGTACCTCTTTTTTTTTTGATGTAGGTTCTCACACTAGCTTGGAGTTTGCCAAGTTGGCTAGGCTGGGTTGTTCACAAACAGCTGACATCAGCCTGTCTATGCTTCCTCATCACTTTAACGTAGGATTGTTTATGTATTTATGTATTTTTTCATGCATTGTTTAACTTCAGACTTTGATAAAAAGATTCTACTTTAGCAAACTAAGGGTTTGAAAAATATTGGCTTATTGTATTTAAAACAAAGGGTTTTTAAAAAGGAGTTAGAATATCAGTTTTTGGACTATGGTAAGTCATGAGTTTGGGTTTGGGCTGGTTCATAATAGAGGTTCTAGCTTTGCCCTTGTCATTTAGTCTCATCTTAGAAACAGTATCACTGAGTGTCTCTGACTCCTCATGCAGGCTGAGGTCTCTAGCATCCCGGAGCATCTGACCAACTGTGTTCGCCCTGATGTCCGTGTGTCTCCAGGATTCAGTCAGAACTGTTTGGCCTATAAAAATGATAAACAGATATCATATGGCTTCCTTTTTCCTCCCTGTAAGTTACAGCATGTTGGGCTATTATCTCTCAATCTCTCTCTCTCTCTCTCTGTGTATGTGTGTGTGCATGTGTGTCTATGTGCATGCATCTGGAATTTAAAACTTGTTGGTTAGGATTTCAGCAGTTCAGGGTTTCTTCTAGGGGAAACAAATGTGAGATGGTGAGATTCTCCCATAATGAGCCTGGGAATTACCAGCTTTCCAACATCCTACTCTTCTGGAAAAGTCTAAAGTACAGACAGGGAAACTTCTTCTCCTTTACATTGTTAAAGGGGAATCTGAAAAGAAGAGTAAGTTACTGGAACATTAGTTCTTTCTTAGAGGTTTTGTCGTTTGACAGTTCCATATGCTTTTATGATGTGCTTTATCATGTTTACTCCCCTTTTGGCCTCTTTCACCTTGCCTCTTGCTGTGACCTTTCTTCTCGACAAGTTCCCCTCCTATTTCCATGTCCTTTTTGTGTGTGGCCCATTGAGTTTAATAAGAGTCATTTGCCTGAGCGGAGGTGGGAGGGCTATTAAGTAACACAGTCCTGCAGAGGTGATTTCCTAAAAAACAATTATGTCTCATTATCGTAATGACATTTTTCAAGAGTCTACATTATAATAATGAAATCAAAGAACTGTAGACTGAACTAGGTAGAAAGAAAAGGGCTGTAAATACTTTCAGAGAAGGAAGCAAGGCAACTGAGTGGGAGTGAAGTCGGAAATGTCTAATGAAGGTGGTAAGTAGAAATGAAAGGTGGAACCACTGGCTTTGAGCTCCCTGGGTTGGCTTAGAAGACTGAGTTTTCTGTGGATGTTGACATTGGTAAGCGATGTACTCTGTTTATTTTCCTTATGTTTAGACCTGAGCTCTACCCCAGAAGCTAAATATGATGCATTCCTTGCAACCAACATGGTTCCAATGTATCCTGCTTTCAAACGTAAGTCCAGTATTTACCCAATACACTGTTACCTAGAAAATAAGTATTTTATGGTCACCATGCACCTTTTCTACCTTTGTGCTGATTTTAATAACATCTTGTAATTGTTCAACTTTTATAATTTTTAAAGACCTTTCATATGAATTCTCTACAGTTGGCTGGCCTGGGAGGGAAACAGGCTAGTGGTCTAGCCCTTGCTTATAATTAGGAAATTCACATCTTAAGAAGTGGCCTGAGTCATGAGTGGTAGAGACCAACTAAACCATGTTTTCATTTTTCTTCTAACCTGCAGTTCTTTCTGTTTTAATGGTTATTATTTTTATGAGGAAGTCTTGCTGAATTTTAAAGGTCATTTACCATGTCACAGCATCTATATTTATTTATTTATTGAACATGTCTGCAGAGGCCACAAGCACCCTTCTTGTTTAAGGTGCTTATGTTTTCTGAATGTTGACCCTGAAACCCAGAAGAAGATTATGAATAGTCTTCTTCATCAGAATATTAATTCAGAAGATCTTAGGGTGGTTCAAAATAATTTTTTAAACCTTTTTGAACATGCAATTTATTTGTTCAAAGGATAAGCATTTTTGGATGATAGTGAATCTGTGAATTGAATAAGAACCATAAACGCTGGCCATCAAAACCAAATTCTAGCTAGTCCCTGGACTATGACCATTGGCCATGCAATCATTAATATGCCATGTTTTTTCAGTACTGTGCTTTGAACTCAGATCCTCAAACACATTAGACACACCCTCTATTACTTAGCTATATCCTCAGCCCATTGCCCCCTTTGAGACAGTATTCCATGCAGCCCATGCTGCCTTTGAACTTGCTATGAATCTGAAAATGATCTGAAGACCCTTCTGTCTTTATCTCTTGGCTGCTGGACAGAGTCCTTCACTACCACATGCAGTTGATACAATGCTGAGGTTTAAGCCTGGACTCTGTGTATGCTAGAAAAATACTCTGCCTACTGAGCTATATTCCCTAGCCTTTAAACTTAAGAAATTTTATTGCTTGACCTCTAAAGTTTTTTGTTTCTGAATTTTACCCGATGGCTAAAATACTTCTGCTTCTGCTCACATTGTAACTCTATGTGGCTTGCTTTGTTCCCACTTTCTTTGCCTGGGACATACCTGCTCATCCAGCTTTCAGATCTTGGCTTTTTAACTTCCACTGGGAACTTTCCATGACTTACTGGGCTAGGAGCATTGCCTCTTATCTTTCCTTTTGCAAGTTCACAGAGAGTAACACAGATAACACCTGAGAACAGGTTCTGATGAGCCACAGCAGCTGGCGACTGCTGTTGCACTCAAAGAAGGCATCCTACAGTGAGCTTGTCTGAAAGAAGTGTATTGGTTCATGAGAATTGACTTGTGTCTTTGCACAGGTGTTTGGACTTATTTCCAAAGGGTTCTGGTGAAGAAATATGCTTCAGAAAGGAATGGAGTCAATGTAATAAGTGGACCAATTTTTGACTACAATTACGATGGCTTACGTGACACGGAGGATGAGATCAAACAGTGAGCTTTTTTCCTGTTCTGTGAGATGCCTAAATTCTAAGACACCAGACAAGGACAGTCATATGCTAGAGAAGAGTTTATACTTTTAAATATTTTTTCTTCGAATTTTTAAAAATCTCCTAAAATCTTCAATTGTTTTTGATCTTTAATTAAATATGACTTTAGCAGTTAGAATGAAATTTTGATTTTTGTGATAGAACCGTTTTCCATTCTGTGATAGAAAAAATGTATCAATAATGTTTTTGAAATATCATTTGTTCTTCAACAACTCTTCAGTAGAAAAATTGTGCTTTTAATTTGTTGTCATTATTTTTGGAGATTTAGAATCTTTTCTATTTTCTGAGCCACTAGGCCTTATTAGAAAGTTACATAAAGCCAGGTGTGGTGGCACACACCTTTTTAAAAATTTTTTTTTAAATAATTTATTTTTTATTTCTTCAAGTTACATCTCAATCACAATCCCCTCCCTACTCCCCCCTCCATTCCCACCCTTCCACCCTCCTCCCCCTCAAACCGCCATCCTCTACCTTTTTTTTTTTTTTTTTTTTTTTACTTTAAGGTATTTCTTTTTCCCCCCAACAGCTCTCCTTTTCAGAGACAGGAGGATCACTATAGAGTTAGTTGTCTTATAAATTGTAGAGTTACAAGGAACACACCTTTAATCCCAGCACTTGGGAGGCAGAGAGGCAGGTGGATCTCTGTGAGTTGGAGACCAGCTGGTCTACAGAGTGAGTCGAGGACAGTGTGGACTCTGATACAAGTAAAAATCCTGTTTCTAAAAAACCAAAACAAAAAAGTCGCATATAGACTGTGATTGAATCCAATTATCTCTCTCCCCTTGGTGCAATTGGTGATAGAAAAAGATAAGATAAAAAGATAAACATTGTGCTTACAGGGAGTATATAGCCTAATTTATACATGCACAAATAATCAGAAATCAGTACAGAGCATAGAAATAATATAGATACTTAGCAAATAAAATGCTATTTTGAAACACAGGTAATTAATAGTACAGACGTTAACTTGCTCCTTTTTCAGTAATTCAACAAAATTCATCTTAGTTACATACTTATTGTTGTTCATTTTGATACTTCTTTTAAACAATATTGAGTTCCCTCATAATTTCAAGATTTAGAAAATGATTAAATTATGATAGCAGCAAGCCAGTGAGGGATTTAAATGTGTATGCTTTGCTTCATTGGAAGAAGCTCATTTACCAGTGCTGGGCTCATCTCCTGCTCTTGACTGTTAGCATTTCCTTTGTATCAAGTTCAGGATCTCAGCGTAGACTAAAAGTGCTGTTGTTCCTCTATTCCTAGCGTCTTGTGATTCTAGACCATTTTCTATGTCTATGAAAGTCATCTTTTCGAAACACAAATCTAATATTGACACTCCATATCACCAAAACCTTTAATGGCATTTTGTAGCCTAAACCACAGTGCCTAACTTCCATATCCTGGCACTCACAAACCATCCCAATTTGTCTTTTATCCACTTTTCTAATTCTTTGTTCTGCCTCATTGTTCTAGTCACCATTTACTGCCTCCAGCTCTTCAATCCAGTCACTTTATTTTATTGGAATCTTTCTCTTTCCACCAGGAAATTCCAGGTAGACAATTCCAAGCAGAGATAATAAGAATCATCTTTCAAGATATATCAATAGGCTAGCAGAGTGTCTTAGACAGCAGTCATGGGTAAACATTTTTAAGAGAAAGTTTTGATGTGTCTTACAATTTTGTTTACTTTCCTGGGTCAGGTATGTGGAAGGCAGCTCTATTCCTGTTCCCACTCACTACTATAGCATTATCACTAGCTGCCTGGACTTCACTCAGCCTGCAGACAAGTGTGACGGTCCCCTGTCTGTGTCTTCGTTCATCCTTCCTCATCGGCCTGACAACGATGAGAGTTGCAATGTAAGTTCAGAGAATGAGTTCTCCAAGATGTGCTTTTATATTTAGTTCTGTTTCTTAATTTATATCCCCAGCAGTGAATCAGACTGAATTGCAGAGCATTTGTATCACCCAGCCAAATGCAAAGTGGAAATGACCCAAATAAAACGTTATCGAATACATAGAAACCTGGTATTCTATAATAATAATTTTGTATTTTTCACTTTGTATGTTTGTGAGTGTGTGCATATGTGTGTATGTTTAACACAGTTATATTTATATGTCAAATTTTGACAATTGATGAAGAGCCCAACTGTTTTTAGCTTCACAAAATTATATACCAAAAAGAAAAATAGTAAAAATTTGGTAATAGTTAGGGTAGAATAAAAGTCCAAGGAAATTTATTGTATTAATGCCTTCTTTTGTGGATGCTCAAAAATATTCAAAATAAAAACTTGTAAAACACATTCATACATATATATAACACTTATTAGTCAGGTTACCTTTTCCTACTAGTTATGGGAAGCATAAGAGCCATTGGATAGCATAGAAGACTCCTGTATCATTTATTCTCAAGTGGAGAGATCTGGGAGGCAGAATAGTATAATGAAATAGCCCTTAGTAAAGGATAGAGGGATGGCTCAGTGGCTGTAAGCATTGGTTTCTCATAAGCATTGGTTGCTCTTCCAGAGGACCAGAGTTCAATTCCCAGTACCCACATAATGGCTCACAACCATCTAAACATCTGAACCCTGAAACCCCAGGGATCCCCATGCCCTCTTCTTGCATCTGTGGACACCAGGCATGCACACAGTGCACACGTATCCATGCAGGCAAACTACCCATACTCATAAAATAAATAAAATATATTAAATTTTTAAAAAGGAAAAACCCTCAGCAGAAAGACAGGGGCCATGAATGTGCAGGGTTAAAACTCAGGGACAAATCATATAGACTGTTAACGTACCTTCATTGTGGTGGAAACTCTTTGCTGTAAGATTGAGTGTAGAAGTAATCACTGATATACTTTTCTTTCAATTAACAGAAGGAAAAGGGATGGAATATGTCAAGTGGCATTGTTAGTCAATAAATTACACTCAGATTCCTAAGTTGTACTAAGTGTTCTAGAGGAAAAAACAGTGTGTTAGACATAGCCATAGACTCCTAAGCAGCCTTCCATATGAGGCCCCAAATAAAACATGAACAGAAATAGGTGCAGTAAGAAGCAAAAGGCTGTAACAATTGGTCTAGTTGAGATCATCCTCCTCATGGGCGGTGCGACTCTTGGACAGTGGCTACAATTATGATTGTAGAATTTAGGCCTTGAGTGTTCAAAGGAAAATAAAGGCTTCAGGAAATAATAGAAATGTGAACAATGGTATAGGAAGCTTAGTTACATGTATCTAAAATACTGGGTTTGATGGGAGGTAATATTTTATACTTGGTTTTAGTCAAAAAGCTAAGAGGTGATGAGTGGTGGTTTCAAAATTGCTTATAATCAAAAATTTAAAACTATAGTGGTCATGATGTTAATACTGGTTGTAATAACTGCAGAAGTAGTTGTTACCATTTACTGAGTACCTGTTATCACTCAAGTATTATGTAATTCCTCTACATATATTGTTCCTGTTATCTAACTACCTCTTAAAGTCTTCCTTTGTTTCTCCTACCCTTGTGTTAACTTTTGAGGAACTTTTATTTAATAAAAGATGATGGTTAGTTGGTAAGTTAGGGAACTTTAAATTTCACAGATAATTAGCAGATATCTGTCGAGAACTTTGGGAGTTTTCCTTATTGTGCAATTAGATAATCAAGAAAAATGTTTCATCAGAAGAATAACATTTTAGGTTTTGCTTTAATGGGATAAATCAAGTTGGAGGAGGTTGAGCATGGTGTTCAAAGGGTACTTCCAAGATTCATAGGTTGAGAACATGACCTGGGGTGTGGTCTTAGACACTCAAAAAGAAGGCTGGAAGGCAGAAGTATTGTGGCCAGAGGATTTCTGGGGTCCTGTGGATGGGAAGGAGAAGGAAGTGGGGAAACCGAAGGTGAGAGATAAGCTGTTGTCAGTCTACTAGCTTGCTGTTTTAGTCATGGTTTTTCATAGGGGAATGTAAAATCACTGTCTTTCCCCTGAGAAAGCCTCAGTTCTATTAAAAACCTGTTGAGAGGTAGACTAAACACATATGAAATGAAATTCAAATTTTCTCTGATTTTTAAAGATAAAGTAAAAGTTGTGTAGACATTTACACCTGTGGTAGGCTATTTAAAGTAAATTTCAGTTCCTTGGGAATCCTCCAGTCACTGCAGAAAACTGGCAATGGTGAGTTTGAAAGGCTTGTTCAAAATTTAATGTTAAGACAGTTCTCTAGGTGACACAAGTTTTTCACCTGGAAAATGAAATCCATACTACTGTCGCCAGGAGTCTTCCTCTGCTCACCGGTTCCTGAACCTACTGGAAGTTGGGAAGTTCTTCCAGAGAGCTCAGGGCCAACATTACTTCTTAGTTAAGAATCCTCTGTCCAACAGAACTTCTGCTATTTTTAAGTTTACTTTTAAAACCATGTGACTTGAATCTATAGACCTGCTCAAGAGAAAGTCAGGGAGAAAAGACAGGAAAAAAATAAATACCTAGGGTTGCAGAGGTTAAGAGCACTGTTTGCTCTTCCAGGCTACTGGGTTTCAACTCCCACTGTCCACGTGGAAGCCAGCAACTGTCTGTAATTCGAGTTCCAGGGCATCAGATGCTTCTTCTGGCTTCCACGGACATCACACACAGGTGGTGCTGAAACATACATGCAGTCAAAATATGCATACACATAAAAATAATAGTAAATCAAACTTTAAAAAGAATGATTATAACACAAAAATATCATGGGTTGTGTTTTGGTTGTAGTAATATCTTGTTATTTATTTTTAAAGCATTTTCTTTCTTTGGTGCATATGAGCTTATATATGAACTTTATTAGTTTTGTATCTTATACTACTATTTCAATACCTTCTGTGGATTGTCAGCTACTCAAGACAAAATATGTTTTCTTTACATGTAGAGTATCTTAAATTGCCTCATGACAAATCAGAGACAAGGTTTTTGCATGTGAAAAGCAGAAGAGACTATTCCTGGCAATTCATGTCTCACAGACAGGAGTAGAAAGAGACATATTTTCACCCTTGAATTCTTATTGTTCTAGCTTGCCATGATTTTGAATTAGGAAAAATTTTACCAACCCTGTTCACACATTCACATAACTGCATTTACAAAGGAAACATTGGACTGACTGACCATTGAAAAAAAATCCAACAAAGGAGCAAAATATGAAAAATTTCCCAAAATATAACCTTTTGCTTACCCTGAGGGGGTCTTGACCCATCTGGAGACCTCCTACTTTGTTAATTACATGGTCATGGTGAGGACTGGTCAGTGGAATTGTGGGTAGGGCTAAATTTAGGTTTGACTTTACTGGGAGTTGTGGAGATCTTGGTTAGGTTAGGCCAGAGGTTATGAAAGGCCTGAATCTTCTCCTTTGCCTGCAAAGCCATTTCTACACTTAGCCTGGAATGTCCAGGCATTGGTTTCCTGAACCAACAAGCTCATGATACATATTTAGACTTGGCATGAGCTACTGTCATTCTTGGTCTAGGTTGGTGTGGAGGTTTCTGAGAAAATCTTTGCAGGTTCACGGGTCTCAGTGGCTGGTTCACTGAGATCACTGGTGATCAAGAATTAGACAAGGGTGCATCTGAATATTCCTGGTCCTGGGCTGTGCAGCACCACATAAACTCCTCTAAAAACTCTTGCTGGACACTTCAGTTCGGAGGCGTTAGGTAGTGGTGTTATTTGTGAAGACCTTCCAGCCCCTGTCTACTGATGAAGAGACACCTCCACTTAATTCATAGGATACTTGGATCTTATTATTGCCCCCCATGTTTCTTCCAAATAGAAATATTTTTGAGAGGTGAGGGTTACTTCATCTGAATTATCTTTTAGTTTTAAGTTAGACATGAACTACATTGTTCTGTCGTTCTACATGGTTTTAGGCTGAGTTTTTGCCAACAAGGCCATTTTATGTGAGCAGCTAAGACAAAAGGAGATGCCCTTCTTGTCTCTGGTGGCTTACTATGTTGCCTCATTTTCCCCTTTCCTTCTTCCTCTCCTTTTAAACTGTTTCCTACCTCCCAGAAAGCTGCTGAAGGAAGCATTAGCACTCTTGTCAATCAATGACGCTTAGGGGTTCAGTGGCTTCACCAAGTCACTGAAGCATAGAAATGGTGGACAAGCATTTCCAGCTCATATTTTTGGGCCCCAAAGTGCCAAATGTATCAATCAACCTGTTTGAAGCTGAACTTACCATTGGATAGTAATGCACTGCTGTCTCCTAGATGGTTGATGGCTGTGACGGATCTTCTGAGCAGAAATGAAGTTTCCTATGTTAGGCATCAGCTCTCTGCTTCTTTTGTGAGGTAGAAGAACATTCCAGGATAAATGTGTGCTGAGTTCAACCCTACATTTGATGGCTGAGAAGAAAAAAAAATCACTTGATCAGATTCTGCAGGCTCAACAATTTCCCCAATTTTGTTTTGTTGCTCTGAGAACCTAGTGAGATCAGCCCCATGTCACACCATATTTCTTATTTGTTTGGTACACCTTAATCCTTCTGAAAATGTTAATAGCCAAGGGTAGGTATTTGTGGTACATTCCTGACAGGAATTCAGTAGAGAAAGGAAGGTCAGGCAGGAACAACATGCTTTGGGTCTATGTGCAGAAGTGTGGGAAATGACTACTTAGATAACCTTGTCTAGAATAATTTGATGGCTTCATTTTCCTTGCAGAGCTCCGAGGATGAGTCGAAGTGGGTAGAAGAACTCATAAAGATGCACACAGCTCGGGTGCGAGACATTGAACATCTCACCGGTTTGGATTTCTACCGGAAGACTAGCCGTAGCTATTCGGAAATTCTGACCCTCAAGACATACCTGCATACATATGAGAGTGAGATTTAACTTCCTGGGCATGTGTGGTGTTGACTTATCAACTGGTGTATATTTTTATATTGTGTTTGTATTTATTAATTTGAAGCCAGGACATAAAAACCAAAAACTACAACAAAAAAAACCCACTTAGTATTTTAATCCTGTATCAAATCTGACATGTTAAGCCTGAATGACTCTATTTTTTTCCTCTAATGCTTGATTTAGACAGAGGTGTGTCCTGAGTAGAGCTTATAGTGAACACTTCAGTTCATGATCCAAGTAGAAGCTTCTACATGGTGCTGCAGGTCTAGTGTTTGCGTTGAGGAAATACTAATTTTCCAGTGCATGGTCACCACATGTAGTCCTGTTCTGTATTGAAATACTGATTTTGTAAAGTTGCATTCATCTGCTGTTAACTTTGACAGACATATTTAAGTCTTATAGATCAATCTTAAGTATAATAAATCACACATTCAGATTTTCCCTGGTTCTCTCTGGCCTTTGTTTTATTTGTAAATCTAGGGGATTTACTTCAGGTGGATGGATGCATGCACATGAGGGACACATTTCTTGCACTGAATCCTCTTCCCAGATGCTTCCTTAACATTGAACTATATGCTGGTATAGGCACATACATATGGGAAATCATCAGGACAGAGAAAAAGTGAACTAGAACATGGAAAACCAGAATTGTTTTGTAAGGTATTTCAAACTTTGGAAGAATAGTCTCTTTTGATCAATTCAGTTCAAAACTTTCAAGAGTAGATTCAACCTCCACTGTTTTATAGGGTTTAAGGATATAGCATACATTGAACATGTGCAAAACACTGTGTTCAATTTCCAGACATACAACAACAAAAACTGTGTTAAGCATATATCCTATACAAAACATCCACCTAACAACTATAGAGAATGTAAAGAGAAGAGAGTAAGTTGAACTCTAGATGTAAACATGTAATCAGCTAATCAAGTTAGAGAAGAAATGCCAAAGGCATTCTTTCAAAGGCAAGGTAGAAGAATATGGACAGAAGGTGCATGACTCAGGGGCACATAGTTATGGCACTGTATAATCATATCTTGGACAGGATGAAGTTGTCTTGCTAATGTTATCAATTATATTATCACATTTCCAATAACTGCCAGTCTTTTTTTTTTAATTAACTGGAAGCATATGACTTCATTCCTACTGTGATGGTGATCACAGTTGGTCCTTTGATGATGGCTTAAATGGCTTTTAAAATTTATTTCCACTGCAGTGATAATCACAATCGGACTTTTGGTAGGTAAAATGGGTTCTAAAATTTTTGTAAATATTCCTTTAAAACACATTAATTTAAGAAACAAGAAATAGTGTCCAGTGAGGGGGGGGAGAGTAAAATAACATCACATTTAAAGGTGGTACCCGGGGGTGTGTGAAAATTCACAGAGATGATAGAGGAATTGAGACACTTGAAAAGTAAAGCCATGAGTCTACTTTGGAAGAAGTGATTATGTTCTTACTAAATCAGGTGCATGGTACTGGGCCCTGTTTGGTGCAGGCAGTCTCTGGTATTTTGTATGCCTTGTTTTTAAACACTGAAAAACAGGAAGCCTAGTGAAGATTTTTTTTTTTTAAAAGATTTATTTATTACGTATACAGTGTATAGTCTGCAGGCCAGAAGAGGGCACCAGATTTCATTATGGATGGTTGTGAGCCACCATGTGGTTGCTGGGAATTGAACTCATGACCTCTGGAAGAGCAGCCAGTGCTCTTAACCACTGAGCCATCTCTCCAGCCCAAGTGAAGATTTTTATGGACAGGGAAAGAATTAGGTGTGAGTGGGAAGTGGGCTTGGAGTTTGGGATAGAGAACACGTAGGGTAGAAATGAACAGGAATACAGTTCTTTATCCGTTCTATACTTGGTGATTACGTAATATGCATTATATGCCAGCACTTAGACGGGCCAGTAGGGCTAAAACAACGAATAAAAACCTACATGGTTCCTGACCTCATAAAATTTATTTTTAAGTTAGAGAAAGATGCTATTTTAAAGTGCTAAAGACTAGTGACACACATTCAAGGGGAGTGTCAAGGATGTGGAAAAGAAATGACCTTGTAGACAACATTCTGGGTTAGGTTTGGGGGGTGAGAAGAGGTAGAGTCAAGAAAAATAGAGACAAGAAAGAAATACTGATGGTAGGAAGAGTCCCAGGTTTAGGATAATCTGAAATAGGTATCCCTGAACACACACCATAACATCTAGCTAGGCAGGGACTGTGTCAAGTTCCAGAGGAGTTCTGATAGGTCTTACAAGGTGTCCTGATCTCATTCACCGTGCATTGGAGATTAGCTGAGAAGTCTTATGCACGGTGTGATAAGACCTGATTTAAGATTTCTGTATATTGACCTGAGTAGGTAATAATTACATCAGGTGTTCTGGATAGAAATCCACCCAAGAGCAAACCCAAAGAAGGGGTCCACTTATGAGAGCTATGCTTATCTCCCCACAGCGTCACTGTGGGGAAGAAGGCTTAATCGTGCCTTTCAAAGTAGTCCTGAATTGCTTGTGAAGATAGATCTCTGCATCACCTGAGATTGAACTCTACCCAAGATGGGTTAACCCGAGGCTCCTGGAGAGCACAGGGTAAATTTACTTGGATCCCACTGCTCTATTTTTATTCTTGGATCAAGGCTTTCTTTCTCATAAACAGACTTAATGGGCAGAGAGAGCTCAACCCCTGTATATTTCAAGTAGGTGGCTTTGCAGATAAATACATGCCATTAATTGTGGGGTTATTTACAAAAGTCTCTGAATGGACAGGGACTCTATTAAAAATGAGGTCTGGAAGATTATTTTAAGTTGGGATATTTAAAAAAAAAAATTGAGACCTTAGTCCATTCATGCTCTCATTGAGCAACTTGCTAGCCACTCACTAGCACGGTGGTCCCACCCCAGCGGATGGACTCAGAAACTCCCCCTCTGAAATGATGTCACTGAAAATGGGGTAAACCAGGAAAGCAGCCACATGAGTTCCCAAGGGAGAAACACTCTGAGTTGTTTATAAGAGGGTTGACTTAAAAAAAAAATCTCTGAACAAAAGCCGTGCTGGGTGCCAGCTTGGTTTGCGTAACTGCCCATGAGCCACAGCCCTCAGCTTCCTGTACCATTGTTCCTTGTGGTGGTTGGGAAGAGGGTGGCTGTGGGAGACCCCGATGACTTCTCCTGTTTACTCTTCTCTCACCACCCGCTCTGCTCTCTTGTTCTGTTTCCCTGTGGAATTAGGATAGGACTGCCCTGCGGGTGGGAAGTAGTGATGGCAACAGGAGATCTCCCGCAACTTTTAAGCCAGGGATTGTTTGGGACAGTGACAAACACAATTCAGATGTTCAAGTGTATAAGTAGGGGTAGAGAACTCTGCTGGAGGTCTAACCTAGGGTGGTTATGGTTCCTGTTTGGGCTGTGTTTCTAGGAAGCCCATGTCCTTGACCTCTCTTGGCACCTAGAGCTGGCTGGAGTGAAATGTGGAAAAACTGAGTTTTGACATTTCTTTCTTTTTCTTCTCTTTCTTCTCCTTCACCATTCTCTTTCTCTTTACCTTCCTTCTTTTTTCTCCTTCACCTCTTCTTCCACTTTCCTTTTTATTTTTTCTCCTTTTTCTTTCCTCTTCTTTTCATTCTTCTTCATTGCTCTCTAATTCCAACTCTATTGAGGTGAAACTGACAGGAATACGTTTCACATACATGAAGAATACATTCTGATAAATTTTTACACATTCATACATCTGCGATACAATTCTTGACACCAAGTTAGTGAATATGGCCATCATACCTATGCTGGTTCACCCACCCTCCCTCCCTCCCTCCCCCTCCCCCCCCCTTTAGTCAACATGACACAAGTTAGAGTCACAAGAACAAACTTCCATTGAGGAACTGCTTCCATCAGCCTGGCCTACTGTTGACAAGCCTCTGTGGGGCATTTTCTTGATGACTGATGTGGAAGGGCCCGGTCTGCTATGGGTGGTGCCACTCCTGGGAAAATGGACCTGACTTGAATAAAGAAGCAAGCTAGTAAGAACCCCTCTGTGGTCTCTGCTTCGATTCCCGCCTTGGCTTCCTTTGAGGGTGGACTGTAAATTGTAAGCTGTAGTAACCCCTTTCCTTTCCAAGTTGGTTTGGGTTAGTGTTTTTATCAGTGTTAGTGTTTCAGTAGAAAGCAATCTAGGGCAATACTCAAACACTTCATTGTGTCCCACAGTAATCTTTTACATTCTCAAACCATGCCATTTCCTCTCATAACCCTCAAACTTTCTCCTACAGCCATGTTACCATAGACTAGCTGGCGCTGTGGTGTGTTCTACCAGTGGGATACCTAAGTAGGTACAGCCTGCTGCCGGGCTTCTTTCAGTATAGTTACTCCAAGACTCATTTAGATTTTTGTACAAGCAATAGTCCATTGTTTTTTTTTTTTAATTGTGTAGCATTATATTCTGTAGATGCAGATTGGCTTATTCATCTGTTGGCAGACACTTGGATCATTTTCAGGTTTCAGCTATTGCAAAATAGCCACATTGTTAAGAACATGTGTGAATAACGTTTTGCATATAGGATTTATTTTCATTTCTCTTCAGTAAAAACTTAGGTGTGGAGTGGTTTGATCCTATGGTAAATTGGACAGAATTTAATTTCTTTACTTAAGTGTGAAACTCAGTGCCAAAGTGGTTGTATTTGATATGCCCATGAGCCATGTTTGAGAGCGCCACGATCTCATTCTCTAGTTCTTGGTGTGGCTGGTTAAGTTTTGGAAATTCTAATAGGTTAATAGTCGTATTTCACTGACTTTCTTTTAGATGGAGCCTCACTGTGTAGCTTGGCAGGCCTAGAACTTCCTGTTCAGCTCAGGCTGCTCTTGAACTTGCAGTGATTCTCCTGTTTTTGCCTCCCATGTGCTGGGATTACAAGTGTGTACCACCATGCCCAGGCATCTTTACTCTTCCTCAGGACTAGCAGTGGTGAATGTCTTGTGGTGTTACCTTTCAGCATCTACATATTTGATTCAGGAAATTTTCTGTTAAAGGATTTTGTTCATTTGAAAAATTGGGTTGTTTTTAAATATGTTTAAGAGGTCTTTAGCTTAAATTTAGGTCTCCTGCATATGTTTTGCAATAACTATTTTTTCCAGTCTGAGATTTACCTTTTTACTTTATATATCAACACTATGAAGACTTCTTTAAAACGTATGATGAAGTTCAATTTGTTATTTTGATTTATATTGAATTCTAATTTGGTTTAGTATCTAAAAGATGTTTGCCTAACCCAATATGCCCAAATGTTTTCCCTTTGTTTTCTTCTATGGGTTTTAAGTTTTCATATTTTACTTTAGATTCATAGTCAGGTCATATTAGTTTTATATGTTGGTGTCATACAATATATGCACCTAAGCTCTTTATTCTTCTTGTAAGTGAATAGTCAATTTTTCAGCAGCATTTTAAAATTGTTTGGCAGTTTCTTACATTTATGTAATAAATTTTGGTTCTTCTTACACTTCCAGTCCCTCCTTTCTCACCCCTAACTCTCCCCCGGAACATTTCTTTTTAACAAGCCTCCCACTCCCACTCAAGCAAGGAATTCTAATCAAATTCAAATTCAGTAGGTCCCACACCCAAAAAAAGACTTAAAAGTGGGAGGGGAGTTATTAGCTGGAGCAAGAGAATCTTATCAGTGGCTAAACTACCAAGGAAAATGACACCCTCTCCCAACACCATTACCTCTCAATAGTCAGTTCCTTGGGCAGGAACAGGCCCACATGGGCCTCTCCTCTCCCACAATGAGATGTTGAAGGGCTAGAACATACATGAGTGTTGTTCAGATCTACACAGAGTTCATGAGGACAACAGCTATGTCTAGAAGACATCTCTGCTGCAATCTGCCATCTCCAGGCTCTTACATTCTCTTTGCCCCCTCTTCCATGATGTCCCTTGAGCCCTGGAGGGGTGCTGTGCCTGTCCAAAAGTAATTCACTCTTTTCTTCTTAATTTTCCACTCTGGCCATAAACCAGTCATGTGTGGACGTTGGCTTCCTTCCTTATTCACTCTATCCCATTGTTCAGTTTATTGTGTACATCAACACACGCTATTTGAATTACTATGATTTCATAATAATTTTAAACTGAGGCATTGTTAGCCTTCCAGCTGTCTTCTTTCCTATAAATCCAGTCTTCTGTCATTCTATGTGCTTCCATGCAACATTTAAAATCAGCTTATCATTATCTTAGAGAAGAATCTACTGGGATTTCTGTTGACCCTCTCTATCAAATTATTTATAGTTAACATCTTAAGTAATCTGCAGTATTCTGACCTATGAACAAAATGTATTTCTCCACTTATGGTTGGCCTTTGTCTGAGTGAAAGTTCTTAATTTCAGTTTTGACTTTTAAAGATATTTTCAGTGGCTGAAGAATTTTCAGTGGGTCAACAATTCTTTCTTTCAGGGCCTGACACCTATTGCTCATTGTCCTCTAGCATGCATTATTTCTGATGGGAATGCTCTCACTCTTGTTTCTGTCCTCTTTTTCCTTCAGCTGCTTCTAAAAAAAATTTTTTTTTTTGGTCAGTTTTAAGCAACTTGATTTTCATGGGACTTCATTTTCTTATTTATTTAGTTTTATTTCTTGTGCTTAGGATACACGAGTTCATAGTTTTCATCAATTTTAGAAGACATAAGGCTATTATTTTTTCAAATATTTTAGATTATTTCACGGACTTAAATTGCACATGCATCTGGTTGGTTGAACATGTGTCATTGCTCATTCGTGTTCAGACATTTGTCAGTTTCATCTCAGGTAGGTTTTTTTTTTTGTTTTTGTTTAGTTTTGTTTTGTTTTTGTTTTTGCTGTGTCTTCAAGTTCACCATTCTCCAACTGTCCTGCTTTTAAAGTTAACCTTGTAAGTTAAAAAGGCTTTTACATCCATTTAGTATTTTTGATCTCAGCATTTGAGAAAAGTACATAAATATTCTATGAGTGACCTCCTCCAGGCAAGACTCTTGGAGTTTCTCTCCCACTTGGCAAGGACCAGTGGGAATGATATTGAGAATAACTGCGCCAATTCTCAGGGTATGGGGCCATGATTCCTGCTTACTTAAAGGTGAAGTAAAGACATGATTGACCAAGACTCTTAGAAAAGGATCCCTTAGTAGAAGGTCTTAAAAATTGATAGGAATATGCGGAAGAAAGGAAGGGCTTGGAAATGTCAGCTGCTTCTTTTGAGGACCTAAGTGTGCTATTACATAGGAGTTAGGGAAAGTTCAAAACATACATACACCCTAAAGAGATAGGACCTAAAGAGAAAGGGCCTATAGATCAACAGTAAAAGAGTTCATGCTTAGGACAAACTAGTAAACAAAATCTGCTATGTTTTTAAAAGAAATATAAGTAAGATAAATTCATCTTTGCCTTAGAGAAAGGCTTACATACAAGGGAAAAATTGTATAGCTTGATGAGAAAATGTTACTAGTTTCTATTCTTTAAGAAAATTGTATAGAACAGGACATATACTGAAAAAACTAGACAGATAAAAATGACATATAAAACAACTTAAAACCTCTTGTGCACATACTGAATTTGACGGTGAAAAGATACAGAAGTTATTTTGCTGTTGAAGGTTTATGCTTGGATTAATTGTCTTTTACTTTGAAACCTCATGTCTGCTGCTGGCCTGTGCACAGTTCACACTGGATGTGCCTGGATAGATATAATCATTAGGCTTCTAATACAATATTTAAATCACTTGGCCTGCATTCAGATGTGCTTAGTTATGACATGATTTCTTGGACTTTAATACTACACTACTTAGATATGAGTAAAAGTTAATCACTGACTATAAGGACACAAGGAGAATAAAAAAAAATTCTAATGAGTACTTGTTGAGATTCTTGGATAATGATTAAAGGAAAATCTGAAACTGCATGTGTTTGAATGCTCTAAAATCCTGTGTAAATAAAGATGGCTCGAGCTATTCGGCTACTTGCTCAAACTTCAACAAATGGTCAGAGCCTTCCTTTCTGCCAACTCCACACTTCTGTCCTGGGTCACTGAACTTGCTGGATACAGACCCTGGCAATTACCTTAGTTTATGAATGTTTATCCTCCATGATGTTTCTGGACAAAATTCAATTGATTGATTTTTTTCTTTTGACCTTTATTATGGATTTATTACATTTTCTGGTTATTTAGTTATTTTTAAATTACACTTCATATATGTATATTTTACAGTTTTGAGTGCTGGATTTCTGAAGCATTCTTTAAAAGTCTATGAGCTTTATTCAGTGACACATTTATTTATTATTATTACTATTATTGGGTTTTATTGAGACAGAGTTTCTGTGTGTGTAGCCATGGCTGTCCTAGAACTTACTTTGTAGATCAGGTTAGCCTTAAACTCTCAGAGGTCAGCCTGCCTCTGACTTCCAAGTGCTGGGATTAAAGGGGTGCAGCATTACTGCCCACCTTCAGTGACACATTTATATTTGGTGAGAGAGAAGGGACGCTTCTTGAAAATAAGTGCTCGATTGTGACTCAGCAGAAAGTTATTGACAATATTTGTTCCCCCCGAAAACTTTAGGGTAGGAGCATTATTTAGTCTATTTTATCTCTACTTCTGAGGAAAGACACTTTCAGTTTCTGAGATGGGCTGTCCTTTGGTATTTTGCATTTTGCCTGTTGGGAACTGGTAAATTCTAATCCTCTGTGGTACTCTGCGTGCTGACTCTGGAACTATTTTAGGCTCTTCTTCCCCAGCTTATGTGTTTTTTCTCACAGAGAGCCTGAATGATGAGTATTCGCCTGAACATCCAACAGGGGCTCTCTGCAGCATCCTGCGGGGGGGGGCTGTCTCTATCACCAGAGGGTGTTGCCCAGATTTAGAGTCTTCTAACTTCATGTGATCTAGATCTTGAGTGGGCCTCTCTTGCTCAGATTTAGCTATATATTGCAAATATGAAAATAGCTTTTAATTTCGAGGCTCACACATTATGTTGGGTCATGAACATATGCTAAAAATACATGTAATATGAACAGGAAGAGCTACCACACACTGAGGAAGTTAGAGATGACCCTAATGTGATGCAGTGAGTGTACAGATATGTTAACTCTCATTACTCACAACAATTCTGAGCTTCATATTAAACTCTCATTTTACACGTGAGAAAAGTTGGGGCTGGAGAGATGGCTCAGTGCTCATGGGCACATACTGTTCTTTGCAGAGGGCCTGAGTTCGATTTCCTTTACCTATTTCATATGTGGCTCATAATGAACTACAACTGTAGGTCAAAGGGATCTCATATACACACATGCACGCACGCACGCACGCATGCACACACACACACACACACACACACACACACACACACACACACA
>CAJQZJ010004888.1:1295445-1328177 GCA_907164525.1 Lophiomys imhausi | reverse complement strand
CACACACACACACACACACACACACACACACACACACACACACAGAGAGAGAGAGAGAGAGAGAGAGAGAGAGAGAGAGAGAGTTTGCTGGTGTGAAATGGCTTGTCCGAGGTCACGTGGATAGAGAGGAAGCTAGACTGCCTTTCATGAAGGAAGCATAAGAAGTGAACATTAATAAGGTTTAAGAGATGTTCGGCCTGCAGAAAAATGAAGAAGCCAGGGTAGTTAGTGCATGCAAATGTTGGAATTCTATATGATTACAGCACATGTAGGGAATCCAATTCGGTTTCCTACAACATGCTCATGCTGGTTTTGGAACAGGGAGGTTGGGGTTCAGATAGGCTGTTTTGGCTGAATTCAAGTAACAAAAGAATTTGTTGAAAGAATTTAAGCATTATTCTGTCCATTCTGATTTACTCTTAAGCATTTTCGTGCTGGTGGCTGACATGAGCTAGGTTGGAAAGCACAGAGTTCAGTTGGGTAGGCAGTCAGTGAAGAATCTTGCTGTCCCTAGATGAAGAGTGAAGACGTTGGGGATGGAAAGCTCTGCAGTAAAAAAGGGTCAACACAGAAGGAATAAAGGAATAGGGATAAGTCAGAGGCTTTGACATTGGGTAGTTGGGGAGAGCATGGAGCCTCTAACCGAGACTTCTAGAGAAGAAGAGCTGGAAGGCAGCAAGGAGCTCATAAGTCAGTTTTGAAAAGCCAAGCTGGAGTGTGAGTAAGTCATGCTGGTGAAGGCTATGAGGAGATGGGTGAAAAGGGCATCCAAACCACAGGGAAGTGCACCTGGCATGCAGGTGTCAATTAACATGGTAGCCATGGGTGACCCTGCCTTCAAAGTGTACAATGTTAGAAAACTCAGTGGAGAGAAGGAACAGTTCACTTCAGGACAGAAGCAAGAGACATCCCTATGAGGTAGTGGTAAAAAGCTGTAGTCATATAGGCTAGGAACTACATAGCTATGAAATTAGGATAGCGCCCACTTGGACCTGGCAATAGAATTGTGAGAGGCAGAGCAGGGAGAAGGGGGTGGACAGTGTAGAGTGGGGCAAGGACAAGGCTATTTAGGAGGGGGAACAAGAAAGGGTACAATGGAGATAAGGACAGCTATCACATTTTCTCTCACACATTGTTTCTAGATTTAAATCTGTATGAAAACAAACAGATAAACAGATAAATAAATAAAACACTCCAGCCCATGATAAGCATTCCCTCTGTTATAATCCTTTGTTACAACCTTCTTGTGCCTTCAGTTTAAAAGTTCAAGGGTTTAAATGTTGGCTTTTCCCTTAATACAGGAGGATATAGACAAAAGCAGTTAGAATGAGGAGACTTCAATGATGTACAGACAGTAAAAAAACATCCTTGTATTTCTGTCTTCACATTCTCTGAAAGAAAGCATGGCTTTTTGAAAGTTTGTCTAGCTTTGGGATCTTTAAATTGTTTTTTCTCAAAGAAGGGATGTAAAGAAGAAATTCTCCTCATTCATCCTCGTGCACCATAGGTGGCACAGGCACCAAGATGTCCAACCAAGTGGTCTGCCGGGAAGCCAGCCACACTGGGAGCTGGTACACCGCCTCAGGACCTCAGCTGACTGCCCAGATAGAAGGGTGGCTTTCACAAGTACAGTCTACAAAAAGACTTGCTAGAGCCATTATTGCACCTCATGTAGGATACACGTACTGTGGATCCTGTGCTGCCCATGCTTACAAACAAGTGGATCCATCTATTACCTAGAGAATTTTCATCCTTGGGCCTTCCCATCATGTGCCCTTCTCTCAATGTGTACTCTCCAATATGGAGATATATATATATATATATATATATATATATATATATATACTCCTCTGTGTGACCTTCATATTTACCAAAAGATTTACGGAGAGCTATGGAAGAGAGAGAGGAATGTGTGAACGCATGTCTCTGCAGACAGATGGAGATGAACACAGTATTGAAATGCATTTGCCTTAATCAGCTAAAGCCACAGAAAACCATAAAGATGAGTTTACCATTATTCCTGTACTGGTTAGAGCTCTGAGTGAGTCAAAAGAACAGGATTCGGAAAACTCTCCAGTAAAAATCTAGCGGATCCTAGTAATCTCTTTGTGGTGTCTTCTGATTTCTATCATTGGGGTCAAAGGTTCTGTTACAGTTACTATGATGAATCCCAGGGGGGAGATTTATAGATCCATTGAACATCTAGATAAAATGGGTATGAGTATTATAGAACAATTAGATACTGTATCTTTTAGCAATTATTTGAAGAAATATCATAATACTATATGTGGAAGACATCCCATCAGGGTGTTATTAAATGCTATCACGGAGCTCCAGAAGAATGGAACGAATATGAACTTTTCCTTTTTAATTATGCTCAGTTGAGCCAGTGTAGAAGCTGGCAAGACAGTTCAGTGAGTTATGCAGCTGGAGCACTCACGGTCCACTGAAGCTCCGACCCTCAGGGGCACCACCTGCACAGATTCGTACTCTGTCCAGGGTCCAGCCTAGCCTTTACCAAGATGTTGGTTCTGTTGTGTGTGTGTGGGGGGAAGGGGATTCTGAAACCTCAGACTAATAGAACTCTCTTCTTCTTTTCTAGTAGGTGTAGTCTTTCTTAATTTCAACTCATTTAAAAAAATGCTTTATAGTTTGGGGCAGTGGAAGGAAGGCTGGAATCACACTACTTGCCCAATTGGCACACAGTGACTTGTAAAGCATTTAGCATATCTTAAATTTGCACTCTTTGCAGACTCATGCACATATACTCCACTTTCAGAATAGTTTTGCAAACTGTACACAAAGGGTGGAAGCTTTTTAATAAAAAGAAACTGCATTTATAAATGATCTGTATAGACAATTACTACCCATGTTGTACAACAGACACCTTCTATTTTAGTTGCTAATAAAGGGCTACACAACTCGAAGAAGAAGAAGAAGAAGAAGAAGAAGAAGAAGAAGAAGAAGAAGAAATTCTCTGAAATTCATGGATTCCATGCCTTGAATGACAGCCTAACCCTACTCAAGAGGGTTAAGAAAAAAGTTCTTAGACGCAAGAGAAGAAGGGAAGATTTCCCTGGATTCTGTAGGTCAGTATGGAGGTCTGAACAGATGGTTTGTTCTGGGATGCGATTATGGAGAAGGAATAATAGGCTATGGAGACCTGCCATGGCTCAGAATCAGAAGACTGGCATGCTTCAAAGGACCTAGATGCACATCGTTATGTGTGTCCAGTGCTTTAACAGGAATCAGATTCTTATGTGTCCCTGGGGGAAAGGTGGGTGCCATGAAAAAAACTGATATAAGAGCAAATAAATCATGTAAATTGAATAGTCATAACTTTGGTGGTTTGAATAAGAATGGCTCCCTGTGTTGGATAGTTTTATGTCAATTTCACAGAAGTTAAAGTCATCTGAGTGGAGGTGACCTCAATCAAGAAAATGCCTCTGTAAGATCCAGCTGTAGGCAAGCCAGTAGGGCATTTCCTTAATTAGTGATTCACGGGGGGGGGGGGGGGGGAAGGAAGGAATTGTGGGAGGTGCTTTCCCTGGCTGGTGGTCTTGGGTTCTATAAGAAAGCAGGCTTAGCAAGCTAGTAAGCAGCACCCCTCCATGGCCTCTGCATCAGCTCCTCCTACAGATTCCTACCCTGTTTGAGCTCCTGTCTGACTTCCTTCCATGATGGAATACAATGCAGAAGTGTAAGCCAGAATAAATCCTTTTCTCCTCAACTTGCTTTTTGGTCATGGTGTTTCATTGCAGCAGTAGAAGCCCCTATCTAGACACCCCCATAGGCTTGTATATTTGAATGCTTAGGGAGTAGCACTATTTGTTGGAGTAAGTGTAGCCTTGGTGGAGAAAATGTGTCACTAGGGGTATGCTTTGAGGTTTTAAAAGCCCAAGCGAGGCCCAGTGGCCCTTTCTCTTTCTGTGACCCATGAGATCCTTGGATGTAGAATGAGATCTCAAGCTACTTCTCCAGCACCATGTCTGCCTGTGTGCCACTATGCTCCCCACCATGATGACAATGGACTAAACCTGGGAAAGTATAAGCAAGCCCCAATTAATTACTCTTCTTTGTAAGAGTTACCATGGTTATGGTATATCTTTGCAGAAACAGAATACTAAGATAGAAGTTATCCTACAGACACTAAAATCTGTATTAATCGGAGTTCTTCAGAGTAACAACATAGAGAATGAATCTCTTGCTACATATACAGCAAGGGGACTTAGGAGAATGACTCATAGGCTGTGGTCCAGCTAATCCAACAATGTCTGACTGAATGGAAAGTCCAAGAATCCAGTAGCCACTCAGTTCAAGAGGCTGGATATCCCAGCTGGTCTTCAACATGTGCTGGAATCCCACAGAAATAGGCCCTAATGCCAGTGAAGGAATGGACTTGCTAGCAAGTCCACCTTGCTAGCAAGGCGAGAGCAACAGCTTCCTTCTTCCATGTGCTTATACAGGCTTCCAGTCGGTGTGGGCCAGATTAGAGGTGGGCTCTCCTAGCTCAGGTGATCTGGATTAAAGCTGTATCTTCCTAAGCCAAAGATGTTCCTACTTCAAAATTAAGCAAAAATCCATCACAAGTGTGCCCTCCATTTAGAGGATTTAGTTAATTCCAGATGTGGTCAAGATGACAACCAAGAATTGCCATCATGATCACCTTGCTTTTAAGAAAATAAAGTTAAGATACATACCAACCTTTAGAAGATGCTTAGCACTGTGCTTGCTGTATGTCAGGTATTCAGTGAATATTAACTACATGAAATAGAGCCAAGAAAATAAGATAGGAAGGAACAAATTCAGAGGTGGAGAGAGAATCAGGGAACCATAGGTACTGAAAAATCCAAGGTTAGACACTTCCTCGTGTGTGTGTGTGTGTGTGTGTGTGTGTGTGTGTACTTGTGTGCATACATGCATTAAGACAGGCCATAGGCGAGTGTTAAGGAAGGTCAGAGGACATCCTTGGATGTTGGTCCTCACCTTTCATCCTGTTTTAGATAGGACCTGTTTTTGAGCTTTTGGCCTGTGAGCTTCTAGAGAGTCTCTTGTCCCTGCCTCCTATACCACCATAAGAATGCTGGGATTACAGGTTCACGCTCCCATGTAAGATCATATATGAGTTCAGGGAATGTGAACTCAGGTCCTCAATCCATCTTCCCAACTCTGAGAAACTTTCACGATACTTGAGTTAGTCAGTGAATTTAAATTTCAGAGAGAAGTCAAATTAGACAGGAATTTGAAATATCAGCTGGACTTTTTGCAATGACTTGGCACTAGTGACCCATTTGGAAGTAAATTCAGTGGATTGGTCTGAAAAATGGCCACAGTGGGCTGTGATGCAGAGAAAACAAGGACACCAAGGACAGCATTTAGAGATTGTCCTGTAAAGAAACCTAGGCAGGAAATAAAAGAAACACAAGATACTGTAAGACAGAGATAAAGCCTGAAGTGGATTTTGTCTTGTTTAGGATGGGAAAAGCTTTTTGGTATATTTAGAGGAAAGGAACTAACAACTTAGAAAATTGAATTATAAACAAATCTGAAACTAAAAATAATGGATGAATGAAGACTCAGCTGTAATAAATTGCTTCTAGTAAATATGCTTGATGAGCTGAAATTATTAAAGTATATAGAATGTCCATCAGACTTTCAAAAATGGTTCCCTGTGGGCCAGATATAAGTGATGAATTGGTCGATTGAGCCCATATATTTAAAAAAATTAAGCTTCAATACTTTAAAAATATCAACAAAGTTCTGATAAAAACCCACAGTTTTTGCCTTTCTTAAGACACTGATGATTGAAAATGTTAAGTGTTGCTTGGTGAGCTCACAATCATAGCCTTAGCTGCCACTCTTTATATCAGGGTTGACAACTGTTTCCTCTAAAGAGCTGGATAGTAAATACTTCAGACTTTTCCATAGTTCCTAGCTATTGTGTCCTACTGTAAAAGTCTGGAAGCAACTATAAACAATACATAAATGGACTTTGCTGGGTTCTAATAAACTTTATCTGGACAAACTTGACTTTCGTAATTTTTTTTAAACTCATGAAGTAGTGCTATTTCTGACTATCATCAATAAAGCCGAACAATACATACTGAAAATGTGGGGAAAGAGCAGTCCTTATACATGTTGGTGGGAATGGTGGTGCTACTATGGAAATCATTTGGAATGTTCCTCATAAAACTAAAACCAGACTATCATACGATCTAGTTCTACTATTCCTAGGTGAATACTCAAGTGATTTTAATGCACAAATACATATGATACACATATATGTATATGTGTATACATAATATATATGTACAGTAGCTATGTGTGTGTGTGTATGAGATAAAGGCAAAGAATAGGGACTATGAAGGGGAGGATGGGCTAAAACACAGGAAAAGGGGGACAAAAAGGGATAGAATATTACTGTTTATTTCCTTCCATATGCAGAATCTAGATTTATATATATATAAATATATTCATATACATACATACATACATACATACATACATACATACATACATAAATGTGTGTGGGGAGGCATGGTGGGGAAGAGGAAGGGGACCAGCAAGTGATGGGAAGGAGGTGCATAATCGACTAATGGGATGGGGTAGAAACTTTGTATGAGCAAAGTACAAGGATTTTGGCTGTAAAGATGCTGTAATGTCCAGACAGCCAGTTGTCTGTCATTTCTTGGTTTTGGAAGCTGCTGGTTCTGCACTTTCTTTTTATTCAGATATATTTATCCTTCTCATGTCTCTGATGAGGTTGAAGACTAGAGAGTTAGAGTCTCACAGTTAAGTTTTAAGTTGTTTAGGAATTAAAAGGATGTTCTAGGTCTAAGAAGATGTTTTTAAGTTGGTAATGCAAGTTATGATGGAAACTGAGTTAGGTATAGAACTTTAAACTCATCAAGATAGATAATAGAATATTATTATTAGTTGCTATATACATATGGACTGGGCATTGGAAATGTGTGTTATACCTTATAATTTTCAAATTTGTTGCCTAATTGTTCTTATTGTTTTGTGTTGAATTTATTGTGCAAGAAAAAGAGGACTGAAAGGGGAAACTGTAGGGGGAAATAAGATATACCTTAAACTTAAAAGAAAAAAAAAAGGGAAGAGGATGGGGGGTTGAGGGTGGAAGGGTGGGACTGGAGGGGGAATAGGGAGGGGACTGCGATTGAGATGTAACTTGAAGAAATAAAAAATAAAGGAAAAAAAGTAAAAAAAAAAAGAGCCTTTTATTGGACAAAAAGGGGGAGATGTTGGGGGGAAAAAGACACCTGAAATTAAAAAAAAAAAAACAAAAAACAAAAACAAAAAGCAAAAAACAAAAATGGAAAGGAGGGAGATTAGGAAGAGGGTAGGAGAGTGGGACCGGGATGGGGAGGAGGGAGGGGACTGTGATTGAGATGTAACTTGATGAAATAAATAAACGTTGAAAAAAAATCTTAAGAAAAAAATAAATAAAATTCCCGGATTTCTTTTAAAAGGAGATGGGGGGGGGGGTGGAGAGAAATAAGTTCAAGGCTTTCCTGAGCTAGAGAACAAGTTCAAGTTCAGCCTGGACAGCACAGTGAGGCTCTGCTTAAACAAAGAGAGGGCTGAGGATCTATCTTAGGGGTAGAGAGCCTAGTGAGCCATCTCCAGCCCCACAACCAACCAAGGAACAAACAAAACAACTTTTCTCAGTTTCCTCATGAAATCTATTCCGACCTTCGTGTTACACTGACCCATGCCAGTCCTATACGAGCTGTCTTCTGGCTTACAGCTGAGCTTCTTATTCTGTTAGTTTCCTTGGTGATTCCTCATCCTCCACACCTTGCTGGCCATCTGGATTTGAATTCAGGTCTTCATTCTGCTCACTGCACTAGGTTTCCTCACCTTGTAAATTTTCTTATAAAGTTTTGTTTGTTGGTTTGTTTTTGCATTCAAATAGCTCTGAGTCAAGTTGCTTCCTCCAAGTGGAGGATAAGTTGCTGTTTTTCGTTGTGTTTTAAATTATATTTATTTACTGTATACTTTCCCTACTTCATGATTTACTTTACTTGGCTATATGCATTTGATTTTGATTCTCATATTGGGTGACCAGACATTTCTGCATGTCCTGAAATAGAATATTTATTCAAATGTATAAAATCCCACTTTTGCCAGTTTGAATGTACTTGGGGAGGCAGAGGCAGGTGAATATCTATGAGTTTGAGGCCAGCTTAGTCTGCATAGTGAGTTCCAGTTCAGCCAAGGCTACACAGTAAGACCTTGTCTTAAACAATAACAATATGGGGAAATATTGGACAAACCAGGATAAACTGCTCTTCAGTGTTGATTCACTTTTTATTAGTGCTTTGCCAGAAAAATACATTATGATTTTAATTAATTTAAAAATAGCTCAGTTCTTCACAAAATTTTAAATAAACTTCATTGTTAAAAAAATGCTTGCAATTAAATATCACACACCAAAATTAACAAGACCCAAAGTCTACTCATCTTGTAGAACAGTTAGAATAGCCATTCTGAAGCTGAGGGGCTTCATGTTAGATTTTACACTTCTACTATCAATTTTTTTTCTGTTGTGGTATTATCACTGTAGTAATTAATACTAACCTCAATATATTTATTTCCTCCATCTCAGAAGTGGTAAATTTTATCTTTTTCGTCTCTCTTCATAGAACTTTGCACAAGGCTGTGGGCTAACTACTTTTCTTATCACTGTTCAAATGCCTGACAAGAAACAAGTCAAGGAGAAAAGGAACTGTTTTTGCTCAAACTGAGAGGGTGTAATCCATTATGGCTGGAAAGGCATAGAGGTGGAAGTAATGATATTGCTTCTTCACATCTCAGTAGACCAGAAAGCAGAGAGGTTGATTGGTAACTTGACTATAATCCATAAAGCACCTCTCCAGTCATTACCTAATTCCTTTTGCTAGGCTTCATCTTGCAAAGGCTCCACAATCTCCCAAAATAGTTCCACCAGCTGAGGACCAAGTATTCAAAAACATGAGCCCTTGGGAGACATTTCATGTCCAAACTAGCAAAACCTAGCCTAGATTTAGTTTCTACTTAATGACAATTAATGATTGATTAAACCCACTTTTACCTTCTAAGACAGTTAATATCATTATAGATGAAAATCCTTAGGCAGAGATGAAGATAAAATGATCATTCAGAGTCTCTATTTAGGTCATAACTTCTGGCTTCTCAAAATAAGGACTTTTTCTGTACTGTGTGCCAATGTCTGTCTGTCTGTCTGTCTGTCTTTCTCTGAGTTTCAGAACTCACATTGTAGAGACATGTTTATCTTCTCAAACTCAGTTGCTCCTTTGATCAAGCAAGATGAATTCATTCTTGCTTTTTCCTAACCAGCTTGAGTTTACAACATGACAAGACGCTGGTCATGCTATTCATCCCAAGCTTTCTCAGTTCAAGGAAAAACATAAATGCCTTGCTCCTCACTGACATTTTGGGGAGAGACATGGTTCACTTCTATTTTAACAGAGCAAAGCATCTTACAGAGCAGGACCTCTTTGAGGAAGGGCCATAGCTCCAGAGGCTTTGGTGGTTAAGCTTGTAGGGTCCTTTCTTGTGAGAGCTGGAGAAAAGGGGAGGGCCAGTGGGGAGTGAGTGTGGCCTGATTACAGTATAATTTTCCTCCCTCTGGGACCATTTCAAGTGTGTTCTACAAATGTCAGGGAACCAATGACTCATCACCCTGTGGAGTGTTGCTTTTGGAAAAGGGAGAGGAAGTCACCGCTTTGGAGCTCAGTGATAGATTTGCACTAAGGTAAGATGTCATCCCAGCAGAGGGTCTGAAATGTTGGCAGCGATTTCCTGCTCTCTTCCAAGCCTGGGAGAGGTGCCATCAACCCAGGACTGTGAAGCCTCAATTCCCTGAGGGCATGGAGGAGACAACCCTTGCCTCTGTCCTACAACACTGGGAAAAGTGAGGCTTGGAGAGGATCTGTTGCTTGGTTACTCTGGGCAAATACAGGCTACGGGAGAAATGCAGTTATATTACAATAGAGAATCTTCTCAGACCTTTCCCCTCCAGGCTCTTATCTTCGTACCATTATCTGGCTTTGGGGAGGGAAGAAGTACAATTGTTGAGTTAGAAACAGGAGAGAGGAAAAACAAACCAAACAATAGGACAGGGCTACTTGGCAAAGAACAGAGTTCTTTATGTAGCACTTACATCAGATGAAGTCATGTTTCAGGTGACATTTGTGGTTAACGTAACTGCTATGCCAAGTAAGAGACAGCAGGTCAATCTTTGCATGCAGACTATGACCATTTTCTTTGTTCTTTATGAGAATATGGGGCAAAGACTTGTAACTTTCTGACCACTTCTTTTTGTTTGTTTGTTTTTAATTTATAAAGAACTTGTAAAAAAAAAAAAAAAAAAAAAAGGAAGACCACAGATCTAAACTAACTAGACTTGAACCATGAACGCCCATGCCATTAGAACAAGCCATTCTGAAACTGTGGAGCTTCACATTGGAACTTATCAGATATTCTTTTATGTTTTACATTTATACACTACCAGAACCTAAAAAAAAATAGTTTTATATCCTTTTGCTTCCTCTTACTGTGTTTGCAGAGGACCCTGTCTCACTCTCCAACACCCACATGGTGGCTCACAGTTGAGGAATCAGGTGCCTGTTACCTGTATATCTCCTTCCCATCACCTGGTAGTTAGCCTTTCTTTTTATCCTTTCTACATATTATGCTCTACCAACACATACATTTTTTCTACATCCTCCAGAAAGTCTATATTTTTCAGTCCTATATTTTTTCCAAGATATGTGTAGATGCTAGATGTGGTTGATGGCAACAAGAGGAGTATGAATGAAATCGTGTGGTTGTAGGGCCTTTTCCACCCTTTCTTGGTGAAGCCTTGTGGTGTGAGAGTGATAGGAGCCTGGCCTTAGTTTGGGGCAGCCACTGTTGGAAGCTTTCTGTAGTATATGACTCATACCTGGCAAATTGGTCCTCAGCTTTTGGTCTTAGTTACAACTTGAGGTGTGGGAACAAGAACAATGTAGTATCCTGTCACACAAATGTACAGAAAGAGAACTGTAGTGGGAAATCTCAAACCCACTCTTCTCTTTTTGCAACTTTCTTGTTTGCATAATTTGGGGGATTGATGCAGCACGACCCTAGTCTTAATTTCTACTTTTGTAGATCTGTATCTGAATTGTGTGGTCCTGCTAGAGAGAGCCATACAATGGGGCATAGTAGCATCCCAATAAATTCATGGCCACACCTTCTGTCTGCTCTGTTGGTTCCCCATGATGCTTTCCATAGTGACATCTCATCATCTTTCATGTCCCCTTTACTCCGAGTTCCTGAGTCCCCTCTGATTTTCAGAGGCAATTGGTGCTTCAGACTGGAACTTCCTTAGGCTCCAACCAGCAGGTCTTCACCTGTCACTGACATTATGCAGTGCCTCTCCGACTCAGTCAATGCCATCATTTTGTGCTATTTATTCATTCCCTTCATGGGGCTCTTTTTCATTTTATTTTTAAAAAAGATTTGGTTATTTTTATCTTATGTATATGAGTGTTTTGCCTACATGTATACTAAGTGCACTGAGTGCTGGTACCCATAGAGGCCAAGAAGAGGGTATTAGGTCTTCTGAAACTGGATGGCTAAACCATCTCTTTAACACCTGTTACATATCATATATATGTATGTGTATCATATATATATATGTATATATATGAGACAGGGGGGAGAGAATGTAAATATGTTTGAATGTAGGCATCAAAAGTACATAAACTGTTTAAGAGCATGGGGAATTTAGCTGACACTTTAAGAAAACAAATTAGAGCAACTCTAACATTTGAAGAAGAGAATGATATTGTCTGGCAGATACAATAGGTAAGTCCAGTAGGATCAGAAAGTATATCAGAGGTGTATAAGAATATAAGAATCCAATGTGAGGTGCTAAGGAGATGGTTCAGTGGCTAAAGACATTTTCTTCTCTTGCAGAGGACTTGGGCTCAGTTCCCAGCACCCACCTGGCATCTCACAAACCATCTGTAGCTCCATTTCCAAAGGATCCAATGCTCTTTTCTAACTTCTGTGGGCATGAGGCATACTATTGTCAATATATATATATATATATATATATATATATATATAGGCAAAACATTCATGCACATAAATTAAAAATAAGTAAATCTTTAAATAAGAAATATATTTGAAACATAGTAAAAAGTGAGAAGAACCACACTTGGACAGAATCCATACTGAAGAAAAGAGACTTGGAGAAGAGAAACATTAAAGAGGTAGAAATGAGTATGTTTGATGTCTAAGAAAGGACTGAATTGGGGAATCATCTATTCAAAAAGTATTTGAACACTTATTTTGAGCCAGATACCATAGAGATGGTTGGAATAAAAAGGTGGAAAGACTAGATCTCCAATTTTAAACAATAATTATAACATATGGCAATGTAAGTATTCAAAAGGATGTGTTCCAAGGGAAGTTAGAGTATAAAGACAGCTCCTTTTAGCTTTCCTTGGTGGCTGTGGGTGAGCACCACAGGGAAGCTGTGTGACTCTAGACTGGAAAAGAGAAGATGAGTCATTGGGAATCAAAACAGAGAATTCAACATTTTATTAATCTTTACATTTCCAGGGCCCAGACAACAGAAAGATGCTGAAACACTGGGACCTACCACAAGGTGACCATAAAGGGAGGAAGGAATAATGTAATGATGCCATGAGGAGGAGGAAAGAAGTGATGTCACCATAGGGGCTGAACCTAATGATGCCATGAGGAGGAGAAAGGAAGTGATGTCACCGTAGGGGCTGAACCTATAGACCATGGTGGGCATCTTCCACATCCTGCATGTGCTGCAAGCCTGAAATTTTTTTTTTTTTTGCATTTGAATTTTACTAGCCAACAATTAAGGAAGTTTATACTTCAAGAGAATTTGACTCAATAGGAAGATTTACAAATTTATATTCTGATTACACTCAGAAACTTTAAAGAAAAGATTGTTGTTTTGTCTGAGGGGCACAGGGAGCTGATCGAAACGCTTTGGGGGTTTTGGTATTTTCTGGAACCTTTCTGCTCATCTTTAATTGACAGGATATTTACTTTTCGGCTTAGTTTTCTGGTCAACCCAATTAAGCTTCTCTGTGACACGGCTCTCATTTCACCTTGGCAGGCTGGTTTCATTAGAAATCACCCACCGTGGGGGTAATGCTAACATAATATTACTTCTAAACTAGGCTCAGTTTGATGCAAGTTTTGGATGTACTTGGTGGGTTGCTGTTCCAATTTCAGATATTTTGCTGGCATTCCCTGAGAGTGAGCCAAGAGCAAGGGATGACAGCTAAATGAGCTTTTCATACCCTGGATGTGGTAGTGGAGTTTTAGCCTTGTGATTCTCTTTAAAAACCTTTGGGGCACCAATGATGGAGAGGTCCTGAACTCCACAGAGAAATGTTATTTCAAATGAGTTCTTGCCAAGTCCAAATTCACCAGTTAAAATTTTAAGATGAATTACATCATCTCTCACATTAATACATTGCTTAATCCAATTTGCAATGCAATAGTCCATGCACTATTCTCTATTGGACTTCATAGTAGCCTCAGGCTACCAAGATAGTTTTGCTTTGCTTTATCCCCTTTATGGATTTTGCAGATGAGGGCTAAGTTTAAAGAAAGTAACTTGTTTGTCTGTAATTACACAAATAATTAAATGTTTTATGAGGTCTGGGACTCAAGTTGGTCCACCCATTCCCAGCTTAGTGCTTGAACTTAATCATGAGGTCTTACTGGTAAAACTTTTAAATATACTTTTTTAATAAATCACATTTCAGTCTTTGCAATAGACAATGTCCACACCACAGATTTAGGCTGACCAGCATAATGAATTTAGGAAAGGTACAAATTCAATGGCTTTGCTCCTCAAGAGTTTAACTTTGGAGCCCTTTCCTGCTAATATGAGGGTGGCTTTATGGACCCACCAACTCCAGTGTTGGACATCTCCTAATAATATATGAATGGATCTTTCCCTAGGATATTTGTAAAGAGCTATCATGGGAGGAGATTCCTCCTTCAGTAGATGGGACCTAACACAGAGACCGACAGTTATACAATGTGCAGAGAGTTAGAGACCTTGGAACACTCAGTCCTAAATGGGATGTCTCCATCAAATCCTTCCCCTCTGGGTACAGGGAACGATATAGAAGAGGAAGTGGAAAGATCATAAGAGCCAGAGGGGACAGATGACACCAAGGAAACAGTGCCTTCCAGACACAACAGGACTGACACACATGTAAAATCATGGAGACTGTGGTACCATGCACAGGGTCTACACAGGTCCAAGCCAGAGAGTGTACCAGCACTGAGAGAGGGAGGTGGGCACAATCCCCCACCTCTAACAAACCAAGAAGCCACCTCCAAGTGACAACCTCTTGCAAAGAAAAGATTAGTTTTCTCCAATGGAGTCTCACTGTACCCAGTGATAAACCACACTTAAGGGCAGGCCCCACACCCAATAGTAAAAGGTCAACATAAAACAAACTCTATGGTGTGTTTGGATTTTTTTTTTTTTGTCTCATATTACTTTGTTGAGCACTTTTTGTCTTACTGGTCTTTTGCTTGTACATTATGGCTTTTGATTTTGTGTTTTTATGAATTTATTTGTGTGTGTGTGTCGGTGTATATGCATTTCTCTTGTTTTTTCTTTGGGTTTCTTTTGTTGTTTTACTTTTTGTTTGTTTTTTGCTTGCCTGTTTCTTTTCTAAAGAGAAAGAAGGCATGGAATTGGATGTATGGGGAAGTGAGAAGGATCCAGGAAGAGTTGGGGAAAGGAATTCTGTGATCAGAATGTATTGTATGAAAGAATTATTTTCAATTAAAAATTTAAAAAGATTAAAAAGCAGAATGAAGAGTCTGTATAATACAAATATTTTAGAGTTCAATGATCCATTTATCTAGGGTGATGTGTTTTACAGATCTAATGACATATATAAAGGCTCCACCTTCAGTTTTCATGATACTCAAGTTGATTGCATGTCAACTGATAGACACTTGCTTTGATAGAATGGTTGGGGAAGATTCCTGGGCTTGCCACAGTAATTATTCAAGGTAGAGTGCTAATGTCTTCATTGTTTTCTGGACTCCAAGGAGCTTCATGGGTAGTCTTTTGTAGTTGTATCTCCTTAACGTATTCCCATGGAAATACACTGTTCTTAAGTGTCCATAATTACCAAAAAAGAGCTTGAACTCCATACCCAGTTGGACTCTATCCCTTTCCACTAAATAGCAGACCACTGAACTTGTCTTCTGTCCATGCTCATCATGAACCCCTGTTTGAAGGCAATGCTGTCTAATAAGATCACCACAATCCATTAAAGAGCTCTAATGATGAATATCAGAATGGAAATGGTTGTAGTCACTACCATTTACACTTCCCAAAGTTTCTTAATCTCTGCACAAACTCTGTTGTCTAGTCACTGCACTGTCTTTGGTATAACAGAAACTTTCAAGAGTGGCAAGTTTGAGCAAATGTCTTCAAATTATTACAATGTATGACCCCTTGCCTTGCCTTCAAATGTCTAAGAAAGGTATTTTACTAAATTATTCTTCCTGGAACTAAGATATAAAAAATGATGACAAGTCCTTCTTATCTCTTACATACCAAAATTAAGAATAAATCGATACTTTGCCTATTTAGGTACCTAAACATGCTAATGTCCAAGACTATTGAAAAAAATCAAAAGCCTTAGCATAACATGAATGTTTGGAGAATTTATCTTGGCATTTGCCATTATGGATGGACCAAGAAAGAAGTCTAACAAATTACAAAGGAAGAATGAATTTATTCCTGTACACATGTCTGGCTTTTAAATCCTACAAAAAACTGCATTACACCCTGATGTCAGAGACAAGGAACAGGATGAATGGTCTTCGAAATGAATGCTTAAAAGGGGAGGCAATGGAAAGAATGAGGGACAAAAAAACATTGGACCTCTAAGTCCAAAGAAGGACAAAGAGCCCGAGTTGCCTGCTGCAGACATTCCAGGCTTGGTCCATGACTGATAAGAAAATGCTGAAGCAAGTGGACTAGAGAAATAACTGCCACAAAGTTAGAAGCCAGTAGGGACAACTGCAATGAAATTGAGTTGCTGCTGGCAGAGAAATGAAGTCTAAGTTCAGTGGTGTTGGTCCTGTCAATTATGACATGGATTACTTATTCTACGGAAACAACACCAATGATAAATGTGGTAGTTTTCTGGCTAAGTTCGGCCTCTTTTTCATGGATGGAAATCTAGAAGTCCAAGGCACGCAGTTGGAGATTTGCTAATTAGACTATTATCTTTGATGGTGCCTCACATGTATGACTTAGATGTGTGGGATGAGTGGATAGCACTCTAGCATAAAGAAGAGAGCTCTAGGAATATAAAAGGAAGACTATTAGCTGATATCTCAGTAGGAAAGAGATGGTAGACTGCTATCAGGCATTTGAAGACTTTAGTCAAATGTTTGTTTACTATATCATATGCAGGGTTGAAGAAAATCAACAAATGATGGTGGAGTATTTTAGGGAGTACATCCTACGGGGTTAGACCCTGACTGGCCCTTACTTGTGTTCTATTTCTGACTTCTAGTTGCCATGAAGTGAATTGTTCTGCCCCACCCTGTTTTTCTTAGGTTTAGACCTAAAAAGTGACTTGTAAAAAAACAAATCCTTCCTTTAAGTTGTTTTTTTTTTCATTCTATTTTGTGACAACAATAAGAAAAGATAACTAATAGAGAGCTTGAGCCAAAGCAGACCATCATAGCCCTGAAAGAGTGGTGGAAGAGGCTGCTCACCTTTCAGCAGTTGATAAGGAGAGAGGGGAGGCTGAGGAAGAGGAAGGAAGAAGGAGAGAAGACAAGAAAGAACAGGGATGAGATTGACCCCCCCCTTGACAGCACGCAACCGGAGACCTACTCCTGCAAATAGGACCTACTTTCCAGTGTGCACCACCTCCTAAATATCATCATATTATGAATCCATCAATGGATCAACTCATTGATAAAGTTAGAGCCCTTGTGACTTCCCATAAGCCCAATAATTTTTCAATAAGAGTGGAGGACTTTGATAAAAGAATCCAGCCCCTGTTAACTCATGACTTGGTAAGCAAGAGCTAGGAAATAAATTCTTCATTCTCTTTCTATAGCTGGTCTCCTCTTGATCCCACTATCTAGACCCGTGCCAAGGCTAGAAGATAAAATATTTCATTGATACAAGCCAGAAGGTAAAAGAGCAAGGAAGAAAAGAATAGCCAGGAGAGGCTGGAGGGAGGAAAGAGATTTTTTTGTGGGGGGGGGGGTTATTAGCTAATTCTATTTCAGTTAAAAAGAACCACACCTAGATATTTCTGAAATCAAAGTGTGTTTATAATTGATAGTGTCATAGGATTTATTTGGAAGCATTATTTTCTCTTTTTATCTTATTTTAGGGATTGAACCTAGGGCTTCATGCACATAAAGCCCTCCACCACTGGGTTCCATCCCTGGTTTTCTTTCTGAGGAAACAGCTGTAGAGACAGGTTCTGCAGATATCCTCTTAATGAAGATGAGGAAACCAAGGCAGAGAAAGTTAAGTAACTTGTTCAAAATCCCATTTGCTATTGTGTAATAGATCAAGGATTTAAACCCAGACAGTTGAAAACCAAATTAAATGTGTTAAGTTGCCTCTTAAGAAGTTGAAAAGAAGAAACAATTATTTTGTATCTTAAAATGGGTACAATGGCAGGCCTATGGAAACTCTTTATAATTTACAATTTGGCTGTGAATCTAAAACTGTTATAAAAATTGCAAATTGCTTTTAAACTTGATACAAAACTGTATCTATTTAGATAATATTCATAAAAAAGTTCATGTTGTTTAACTAGCAGCAAAAGATTTCTTCTATTGAAAAAACGTTTAATTTAGAAATTGAAGATTCCAGACTCTCTTTCTCAATGCATCCTCCTGCTTGTTATCTGACACATGAATAGGAGGTTTTGATGCCTCTTGGGGTGAAGACTAGGGTTAGGAATGTATCCTATACATAAGCTGGGCAGCATGACTTCCCATTACACCATGGATAAGATGGTGACCAATACCAATTACCAGATTGGTTGGCATCAGTTGACCATTCCTGAGCCTTGAAGGAAGTTGACTAAATTGAACATCTTCATAGAAAAGACATTATTTGTTCTCCTTGGGCTGAATAAGAGGTATTTATAAACCTATGAATGTATCTTACCATCTCCTGGGCCCCAACCAACAACACACTAAAGTGTAATAATGTCAGAGAACGGATCCTCAAGGAATTTAATAGGCCATATCTCCTTAACCATCTCAAATCAATACTCATTGCACATCGTTCTATGAAGTTTCAGCTATGACTGCAAGAAAAGAGAAGAGTGAGAGTTTAAACTTAACATTTTGAGGAATAAAATTTGGGTTGGCTCACTGGCTAAATAATCTCAATTAATTGAAGTGTTTGTTGAAGGTAACACGGTTAAAAGTAACACAGAAAAGGAAGCAAAAGATAAAAATGCTAGCATCCTGGACAGTGAAATACAGCCTCTGGGTTACTCCTCATTCAAAAAATTGTTGCCTCTCTGATGAGAGACAGCAGATTCCTTTCAGTTTCCAGTCCTTAAACAGATGGGCTCACCTATGTGAAGATGAATTTTTTAAATTATTCAGTATGCATTTATTAATAACTATATGCACTTATAACAAATATAAACAATTAGCTAACTACTAGCCCTAAGAATGACTATAACCCCTGTTACCTAACAACTAATCCTATTAATAATGATAACAGCTATTATACAACAACTAATCTTAACCTTTTAGAAGAATACAGTCTCTGGGGCAGGTCCTCAGTTGTCAGGAACACCTCAGGAGTAGAACCTTTAAAGCACTTAGTCAACAGTCTTTCTTCAGGAATATCTCAGATGTAGGTCCTTTAGGGTAAATTGGCTATGGCAGCTTCACTTTAAGTGAGGCTTGAGGCTATTTTCTTTCTGGAAGGCCTCAGCTGTCCATACACCAGCTTATTCAGCTTGTATTAGCCACTTAGCGGCTCTGCTTCAGGCTTTGAGGCTGGCCACAGTTCCATTCAGGCCACTGTTTGAACTGGTCGAACCCCTCTAGGCAAAAGCTGTGCCACAGGGTTTAGTCCTTGGCCTTTTGCTGGTTTTCCGAGGCCTTCTCTGCTCACCAGCTTCTTTATGCCTCAGGGAGAGCTGGCTGTAGTTTTTCAGCTCTGTTTGAGATCAGCTTTTCAGTCCACCAGCATTTTCTCCATCAGATGATACAAGCTGCCTTGCATCTTGTCATCTCTAGCATGGGAACTCTCAGGCTCCAACCACTTTGTCCTTAAATAGGGTCTCTCTTTGTTTCACCTGGCTTGAGCCTGATCTGGGCTCTACACACTTGGTAGGGCTATTAGCTGCTGAAAACAATGCCAGGCCATAAACCTTGTTTTCAGTCCATATGCTGCTATGCTAAGTGCCCACAGCCAAGTTGATCTTCATGTCCCATATTAATAGACTGTATAAAAAGCCCCTAAATATTTTCTAAATCTAATTTATATTAATCCAATTCCCCTTACACCTATGGAAAGAACTAGAACCTATGTGTTCTTTCCATTTCTTTGGATTGGCACACATGCAGTAACTGGTCAGTGGGGTTTAAGGTTTGGTCAACTCAGCTCAACTGGGAACAACTCCAAAATGTTACTTTAGCCCATAAAGTCCCCCTGGGGACTGACTGAGGCTGTTGGGCCAACACTATTACTCGAATAAACTTTTTTGTTTTTTCTTGTTCCTTCTTTACCTCTCTAAAAGATATTGATCTCGAGAGCTTTTCCTTAAGAAGACCTTATGGAAGCTATCATCCATCCCAGAGTCTAAGTACTCTGAGGTATCCAACCTCTAGCTCAAGCTACAGCTTCACTTCAAGAAACAGAGTACAGGCTCGAACCATACTTTTCCTTGGTGAAGGTGATCACTTTTCTTGCCTTTCTCTACCATGTGTTTACATGTAAGTCTGCATCATGTGTTGTTCGGTGCTGATTTTTCATTTGCTTAAAGTGATAGGCCATCACACTCTGAACTGATTAGAGTAGCAAATGAGTCCTTGCCTACCTTCTGTTCGGAGGAGGTTTTGAGTGTCAAATTGTCAAACAAGAGAAAGGTTTTGGGCAATGTTAAGGAAATAAGGGAGATTTGGCAGGAAATTAGTTACTGTGGTTGACAGTGTTCAGTATTAGTCACTTGGACTGCTCAGAAAAATGAAAATATCTTTGTTATACTGGAGAAGATTCTAGTGTATGTGGAAGGATATTCTAGGTACAGAAGGCGAAGGAATGGTCCACCCTCAGCCTTGCTCAGCCATCCAGTTTGAGGTGCATAGCTATATTCCATGTGTCGTCAATCAGAGTACACACACACACACACACAAACACACACACACACACACACACACACACACACACACACACACAATTTCTAGAGGCTAAAGCAGAGTCACGAGGTCAGTGTTATCAGAATGAAAGTCTGGTTGTTGGGGAACACTGATGGCACTCTGCAGACCTTTTCTAGGAAGACCTTGGCTGTGTTTCCCTTGGGCTCTGCCGAGCCTGCCTGTCACATCTTCTTGCCAGTTCAGTAAGGTATTGGGCACCTGTGCTGTCAGTTTTTGTTCTGCTCCGGTAGTGTAGAGTCTATTTCCGGAATTTGCTACCGAACCCTAGTTTACAGATCTGGGATGTTCATTTCCTAGCTCTACACATCCCTAATGGGGTTAACAGTTAAACTCAAGGGCCGTTCAGTGCAATGCAGATGGGAACCGAGAGGAACAAGAGGCTCTTTGGTGTGGAGACTCTCAGATGAAACAGCACCCTTGTCCTGTGCTCTAGGAAGCCCGGGTCTTCGCAGGGTAAGGCCGCTGTGATTGCTCAGCAAATATGAACGAGTGGTACTTACTGTTCTCTGGGGACCCAGCTGCGTTCCTTAGAGTCTTTCATTTCCGTTTTCACCTGTGATACCAGGACATTTTGTCCATTTTGTCATGAGTTCAACGTAGATATTTCTCACTGTATGAAGTTGAGCAAAAATCTAATTTTATATAATTTTTTAATTTTTAAAAAATATTTATTTATTACTTCAGGTTACATCTTCATCACAGTGCCCTCTTTCCTCCTCTCCCAGTCACGCCCTACCCCCATCCCTTCCATCCCACTCGTCTGGAGTGGAGTGTCCATACATAACAGTCCCCTGCTCCAGTTCAGCAGTCATATGAGGGCCAAGAGCCTCCTCATACACTTGGGCCATATAAGGCAGCACCACAAGGGCAAAGTGTCTCACTGACAGGAAAAAAAAAAAGTCTCTGTTCCTGTTCTCTTTGGTGCATTTGTTGTAGTATAGTTAACCTGTACTATATGGCTAAAATCTGACTATAAGTGAATAGATGCCATGTGGATCCTTCTGTGTCTGGGTTAGCTCACTCAGGATGAGCTTCTCTAGTTCCATCCACTTGGCTGCAAATTGCATGATTTCATTGTTTCTGAGAGCTGAGTAGTATTCCATTGTGTAGATGTACCACAGTTTTTTAATCCATTCTTTGGTTGAGTGACATCTGGGTTGTTTCCAGTTTCTAGCTATTACAAATAAGGCTTCTATGAACATAGATGAGAAAACTTCCTTGTGATTCGGTGAGGAGTCATTTGGATGTATACCCAGAAGTGGTATGTCTGGGTCACGAGGCAGAGCTATTCCAAATTTTCTAAGATATCACCAGACTGACCTCCATAGTGGTTGCACAAGTCTACACTCCCGCCAGCAATGGAGGAGAGTTCCCCTTTCTCCACACCCTCGCCAGCATGTGCTGTCATTTGAGCTTTTGATCTTAGCCATTCTGACAGGTGTGAGATGGAATCCCAGAATCGTCTTGAGTTGCATTTCTCTGATGATTAAGGATGCTGAGCATTCCTTCAAGTGTCTCTCAGCCTTTAGGAATTCCTCCTTTGTGAATTCTCTGTTTAGTTCTTTTCCCCATTTTTTGATTGGATTATTTGGTTTTTGGCATTTAATTTCTTGAGTTCTTTGTAAATTTTAGATATTAGCCCTTTGTCAGATGTGGGGTTGGTGAAGATTTTTTCCCAATCTGTAGGCTGCCATTTTGTTTGAATGACAGTGTCTTTTGCCTTACAGAAGTTTTTCAGTTTAATGAGGTCCCATTTATCGGTCATTGGTCTCAGATCCTGAGCTGTTGGTGTTCTGTTTAGGAAGCTGTCACCTGTGCCGATGAGTTCGAGGGTTTTCCCCACTTTCTCTTCTAATAGATTTAATGTGTCCGGCCGTATGGTAAGGTCTTTGATCCACTTGGACTTAAGTTTTGTACAAGGTGATAAGTATGGGTCTAATTTCATTCTTTTACATGTGGACATCCAGTTGGACCAGCACCATTTGTTGAAGATGCTGTCCTTTTTCCATTGTCTGGTTTTGACTCCTTTGTAAAAAATTAAGTGACCAAAGGTGTGTAGGTTCATTTCTGGGTCTTCAATTCAATTCCATTGATCCACTGGTCTGTTTCTATACCAGTACCATGCTGTTTTTATTACTATTGCTCTGTAGTACTGCTTGAAATCTGGGATGGTGATACCTCCAGATGTTTTTTCTAATATAGAATTGATTTAGCTATTCTGGGTTTTTTGTTATTCCATATGAAGTTGAGCACTGCTTTTTCCAGGTCTATAAAGAATTGTGATGGTTGATTAATTCCCCAGGAGTCAAGTACTCAAACGAGCATAGATACTTGGACTGATGATGATTAATGTGGTCCAGGCCAATCTCAGAAGCCCTCTTTATAATTCTGTGGCAGAACTATCATCAAAAGAAAGAGACACTATATGGAGGATAGAGCTCGCTATCCACCCAGGTCCCTGTTCATTTAGATGCTCAAAACTACAGGAGAGGTTAAAAATGTTAGTACAATCCTTTTATGTTCAGTCCTTCTGTTCTCAGCTGTTTAGATGACCTAAGGGGTTTGTAGGCAGAAGCTGATCTTGCAGGCTTCACTGAGGTTCCGGCTGGGGGCATTGTGTAGAGCTGAGCGGTCCCAGCGACATTGGATTGCCGTGGTTGCAGGCCCCCGATGGAGACAGCTATTGAGGAAGTCTGCCAGGCTGAATCAACTGGGTCACTCGTCCTCCTTGGTGCCTGCTTCTGCTCTCTGCTGAGGTTTCCACTGTCCAGCCGTCCCCGGGCTCCCCTAATGGACGCTTCGGTTCTCCTGTAAAGATAAGAACAGAGCGCTGCCCCAATCCCAACCCTGGGACCATTACCCTCTTTTTTGGGGGGGGGGGCTAGGTAATACTTCTCCTGAAGCAAATTTGGCCTTCTGACAACATACAAATCGTTATCTTTCAATCCGGGTTAAAGAAGAAATCATTCTGTCACCTTGGAGCTAAACCAGCTCCAGTGTATATATTTTGAGATCCCAAAGGACAATCTGCCTGCATCGAGAAGGCCTTTTGTAAGTAGCCTCCAAACCTAGGTCCCTCCAAATCCCATGTGTGTATCTCTGAACTCTAATTATTGGGATCAGAGACCTGTGGTTCCCATCTGAAGGGATCAAAGATGTGTTCCACCACTCCTGGATCGAAGTCTTTCTCTATTTAGAGTTTGCCCTGCATCAGGCTGACCCTGAGCTCCGGGATCTGCCCGTTTCTGTCTCCAGTGTGCTGGGACCAAGGGTGTACTCTTCTTGAATGGTGGGACCAAGAGTATGCACCCTCACCACCCCGCTCCGTATGACTCCAGAATACATAAGACCACCAACTCCACCAACTCTACGGTGCCCCCCCTCATCTCTGCTGAAGTCAAAGGCATGGGCCAACACCACAATTCTCTTGTATTTTACCTTAGCTCCACGTCTTCTCGACACCTGGAGGTCTGCAAAACCAGGCTGAACAGCTGTATCCTCTATTCCATTCACAGTGTTTCAGCCCTGCCACCTGCCCTTTTTTTTTTTTTTTTTAGTTAATATATTTATTTGTTTGTTGCTTCAGGTTACATCCTTATCATATTGTCCTCTTTTCCCGCTTCCCAGCCCCACCCTCCCATGCTCTACCCCCTGACCCTTCCGTCTTGTTCCTCTGGGGTGGAGTGTCCCTGCCTAACAGTCTCTCACCACAGATCAGGAGTCATATGAGGGCCAAGAGCCTCTTCATTCACCGGGGGCCTACGAGGCAGTACTGCCAGTGAAAGGTGTCTCCTTGCTACTGCGGGAATACTAAAAAAAAAAGACCAACAAACACACAAACCCACAAAAACAAAGAATATCAACAAAAAAAGAGAGGAAAAAGAGAAGGGAAAAGGAAAAAGAAAAAAGAAAAAAAGGAGAAGGAAAAAGAAAAAGATAAAAAAGAAAAAAAAGTTTATGTCCATGTTCCTTTTGGTGTGTTGGTTGTAGTACAGATATCCTGTACGATATAGCTAAAATCCTACTATAAGTGAATAGATGCCATGTGCATCATTCTGAGACTGGGTTAGCTCACTCAGGATGAGCTTCTCTAGATCCATCCATTTGGTTGCAAATTGCATGATTTCATTGTTTCTGATAGCTGAGTAATAACATTTTTAACCATTTTTTCCATTCTGGTTTGGGCCCCAAACAGGTCTACTACGACCCAAATCAGCAGGAAGTCACTTTAAGAGAGCAACGTCCCATGCCCAGAGGGTGGGGAAGGTGTTTCTCCGCCCTTCTTTTTGGTTATTTGAAGGATAACTGAAAACTCTGATATTTAGGGGAGGAGATTACAAGCTGATAAAGGGTCCTGTTTAATGGGTTTTGGAGGTTAGGCCCCGGGACTTCCTACTTTTCCTTTTCTGTATCCTTCTTCCTCTCCTATGTAGAAGTGCATAGACTTGAGAAAAATGAGACATAGACATAGCACAGGAAGGTCCAAGAAGAATGGGCAGATTATTGAATATGCCCTTATACCTTTGTATATTGATACAAAATTAGTAGTATATTTGGCTAAAGTGGTATTGACCATTGTTTATTGTGCAAAAATAAGATTGTATTAGATTACATCGGTATTGATCTTTGTATATTGATACAAAATTAAGATTATAGTTGGCCACAATGGTATTGAACCTTGTATATGGAAGTAATATTAAGATTGTATTGGGCTACATAGGCATTGATCTTTGTATATTGATACATAATTAAGAGTATATTTAACCACAATTGAATAGATCTTTGTATATGGATACAAAATTAAAGTTAACACTTCCTAATGTTATCATACCTAGAGATACTTAAAAATAAAATGTGAAGCTCTGGCCTCTTGATACCAACCATCTAAAACTGTCTAGGATAGTTAAGTAAAACAAACTCCTAGTCATGCAAACATGTCACTTTGTTAGCTACTATGACAGTCTATCACAGATATTCTCTAAACTACCCAGTAATCAAGTTGTTAAGAGACAAGCAACATTTGCTTATCTAAATACAAGAGATAGATAGGGCATCTTCAAAAACCCCAAGAGATCTGCAGAATATGGCATTCAAAGATGTTATCTTAAATTAAGATTTTCTTTTTTTTTTTTGATATCGAGACATATCAGCTCCTGACAGCACCCCCTATTCTACTCCAAGTAGAAGATAAGCATTGAAGAATCTCCAGTGTGAGATGGTTGAATTAGCGGCAAGCCTATCTCTTGGCATGAAAAAACCCCTTGCTCCAACTGCAGACAGACTGCTGTCGAAAAAGGACAAAACTTGGTAGCAGGGAAGTCGACAGCCTAGCTCTGCCAAGACAGGGTAGGTAAGTCCTTCATAATCCCTGCTCTACAACAAATGTCTGTCAGAGAAACAGGACCCAAAGGCTGAAGACTGATGCAGGAATGTATGGAGAGAAAATGGGAACTGTCCAGGCAGTCACTGGTATGTCCTTTCTTAGTTTTGGAAGCTGCAGGCCCTGCACTTCCTATATAAGCAGATATATTTATCCCTCTCAGGTCTCTGAGGTGGTTGAAGAATAGACAACTAGAGTCTCACAGTTAAATTTTGAGTTGTTTAGGAATCAAGAGGGTGTTATAGATCTAAGAAGATACTCTTAAAAGTGTGTTGCAAGTTAGTATGAATGTTGAGTCAGATATAGACCTTTAAACTCATGGAGATGGTTAGATAGTAGAATGTTAAAGTCAGGGGCCAAATATGTATAAACTGGACATTGGGAAGGTATACTGGGCCATTTAACTCTCATAAATGTGGCATATTTATATCTGTTGTTTTGTATAGTATTTACTGTTATAAGAGAAGGAACCATCTGTTGGACTGAAAGGGGAATCTGCTGGGGGGAAGAGGGTGGAAGGGCGGGATAGGAAGGGGGAATAGGGAAGGGTTTGTGACTGAGATGTAACTTGAAGAAAAAAAATAAAGTATTTAAAAAAGAAACTACAGGAGAGGTCTACTAATACCTTAGTATAGAAAGCATAGAGTTCCCTGGAAAACCACAATCCACTGCCAAGGCCACTATAAGCTGTTGCTTGTTCCTTGTTGACTCTCCTAACATTCTCATTGCAACAAGAAAGTAGTAAATCTCATCAGATGTCAGATGCTAGTGAGTGTTATGTTTGTTGAAACAAACCTATGAAAGAGGAAGGGTAATGTGCAGCATCTGGAAGGCAAGGAATAGGCAAATTGCCGAGGAGTCAGGAAGGGGCTGGGAAAAGAAGTCAGAGGGCTAGAGTGTCCCAGGGACCAAGAATGGACAGAGTGGGGCTTTCCTTGCAATCTGGGGTCGAGGCAGGGTTAATCAAATACGAACCTCCGCTTCCAGCTGTGGCCTTTCTTGGTCAGGTGGGAAATTATTCAGTAAAGGGACACACTTAGAACAGTGCCTTTGGATGCCAGACATAACTGAATTGTGCAGTGTGAACAAATCCCCATCGCATTACTGCTGTGATTTATGAAGTGCCTACTATGTGCCAGGCGCTGTACTCTGTACTGCATGCATGTTTTCTGTTCTTTCTTCCCTTTATTTTCCTAGTAGTACTGTATCAGGTACAATACAATCTCATGTTTATATGTGGTACTTTTAAGCTTCTTGTTAGCTGTATGTAACCATAGGTTCCATTATGACATTTTCATGCATGAATGCAGTGCAGTTTGTCATATTTATGTCCTCCCATTACTCTCATGTCACCCTCACACTCCAACTCATCTCCTTTCCCAACTAGTCCCATGTCTTTTTTTTTTGTACATATGTTTTCTTTATTGTTCTTAGCTGTTTCTTGGTGTAGCTTTTATTACACTCATTTTAGGGAGGAGGAAGTCTTTTCCTCATCTGAGAGGGGAACTGAGCACCCACCTTTGGTCCTGTAGCCCAGTCTTTTGTAACTGCATTCTAGAAATGGAGTAAGAGGAGTAAGACATCCATCAAAGATCTGTGCAAAAGATAGGCACTTTTTTTTTTTTAAATGTTCAGGGCTGGTCCTTGTCCTTTTGAGGTTAACAACAACCGATGTGTTTCTTTGCCACATGTCCCTGGTTACCAAAGTCAGATGCAGAACCTTGGGCTGCCCTGAAATTTGATCCGGCCCACTGTGGGATCTTTCCTGTCCTTCTGTTCTTTGGTCTCAAAGTTTACAAAAAACACCCCATCAATCCAGTTTATGCTGGCTCAAGTTCTAAGAGAAAGTACATTGCCTGACATGCAGAGTGGAGAGAAGATAAGAAAGTTAGGTTAGAAACAAACTTTGTGAGAGCTTTGTTTTGTCACAAGGGCCTAGTCACATGGTACCTTAAAAGAAGGGTGGTTTTAAGGGCATACGGTATGAATCACCCATGGTCTGTAGAGAGGTTGAAAGTAAAGCTGAAAACGTACTGCACGGTCATCTCTTCCCTCAGGAGTTGGTATAAACACTCCTTGACACAGATAATACCCAGTGGGATGAGCCAAGTGTCAGGGACTCCCCATTTCTCTTCTCTGCCAGCCAGCCACCTAGTGGTTCTTCCAAGCTTGGGATTTCCCTGACTCCGAGCTAAGGTTTTCCTGTGTTCCATTTTATCTTATTTTTCCTCCTTTATACTCTTGGGTCTCTGACTCATCTCGGCTTTAGAAGTTTCCATTCTTTCAAAAACTCTGGAAGTTTTAGGGGCTTTTTCCATTGGAATTTCCCTAGTGTCCATGCTGTTCTGAACAACCATTAATTCTTCATCTGCTTCTTATGATGGAGACCCAAGTAATTCAGCTCAGGGTCCAGAGCCCCAAATGAGCCTCGCTGAGTTTTCCTCCTGGTTCCCCCTCATGACTAAAATTTCTTGTATATGTGTGTGTGTGTGTGTGTGTGTGTGTGTGTGTGTGTGTGTGTGTTTGTGTGTATACAGATGCGTGTATTTGTGCATGTAGAGGTCAGAAGTCAACTTCAGGCCATTCCCCAAGCACCTTTCATCTTTGACTCAGGGCCTTTTACTGGCATGTAACTCACCAAGTAAGTGAGGCTCTTGTCTCCAGTACCTAGAACTGGAATTACAAGCAGGTGCCCAAGCACCTAGGATTTTTAGGTTGGTTTGGGGGCGGTCATACTTAACACTTTACTGGCTGACTTATCTCTTCAGCCCTTAGTATTTTTTAATGTTGCGATTTAACAAGGCTGGAGAGATGGCTTAGTGAATAAAGAACTTGCCCCGAAAGCATAAAGACCCTAACCTATATACAAAAATTGAACAGGCATTGTAGCCACTTGTAATTCTAGATCTTGATAGGATGGGGGATCCCTAGGGAAAGCCTGCTAGCTCAATTAGCTGGAACCAGCAAGCTCTAAGTTCAGCAAGAGACTACCCAAGTAGTTAGTGACCAGGGAGACATTCAAAGTTAACTCCATGATTCTGCATGCATACACACACACACACACACACACACACACACACACACGCACACGCACAAAAGGTTGGGATAAATACATTCTAATGACAGAGAAGGATGAACACTTATCTAAAGGATTTGCAGAGAAAGCCAAAGTGACTCGAGGTTCATTTGGCATCATGCAATTTATCCTACCTATTTATAACTTCCTCGTATCTGTTTCCTTTAGTACAAAAGAGTTCCAGTCTCTGAACAATTAAATTCGCTCTCACTCTTATTGTACCTGCGACCTCAGCTGTTAAGAACTTCATATAAAATTGCCTGTATGCAATGTACCTTATTCTAAGCCTGTCCCCTCCTATGCCACCTGACACATTATAATGAGAGTGTGCATTCCAGCTAGAGGCACAGCATTCTAGAAGTATGGAGTATCCCTCAGAGAAAGATGAGCGGGAAGGATCTAGAATGAAGTGAGAGGTGAGAGGCAGCATAGGTATAGCATACACATATGCTTTGGTTCTGGTCCTTCTAGAATCTGAACAGACTCAGTAGGCCTCAACACAAGTTATTTAAGATCTCGGGTATTCAGCTTCTGTGGTGGGAAAATGAGGAAAACAGATCTCTTTTTGAGGTTTTAAAGTAGTACAGTGTTTAGTACATTGGCACTGAAATACTGTTGCCTGTCTTTTCCTTTATTTGGAGGAGGGTTCTGGAGGTCATAAAGAAGAAAAGAAAGCCATTTGTGCTTCTTTCTGTGTCATTTATCTTCCTGGCATTGGCTTCTTAGCCACGCTTGTTTGCTGGAAAAGGGAAAACTTCAAGAGTCAACTTCCACTTAGTGCCCATGCTACTCCTGGATAAATCATAAAGGCCCTTGGGCAACATTGTGGACCATATTGTGCTGGGAATGGGCCAGAGACATTTGTTACTCTCTCATTTCCAGCTTTTGACAGGGGCTCCCCTGTAACAAGTGGCTTTTATTATTATTTTTATATTATACACTCTACTTATTTTACTGTACTGAATACCTCTACCTCTCTTCCAAACCCCGCAACACAATGCAGGAGAGAAAGAAGGTTAAAGGTGAAAGGGGGTGTAGTTCTCTTTAGGCTACTTCCTGCTGATTAGGGTTGTGGGATTCTTTGGTGGTAATACCAGTCTCATTAGAAGTCCACCAAACCAGCAAACTAGAAAACCAGCAAAACAGCAAACCAGGAGACCAGCAAATGAGGAGACAGCAGCAGGAAGAACAAGCAGCAGTTTGGGGGAGTACCAGCAACTGAGAGAGTAACAACCGTTTTCTACCTTTCAACGCTTTCTCCTACTTTCTTGTAGAGCCTTTTCTCTTACTTCTCTGTAGAGCCTTTTCTCTTCTTTGTAGAGCGTCTTTACTCTTACTTCTTTGTAAAGCCCATTCTCTTTTTCTTCTTTGTGGAGCTCCTTCTCTCTTTTCTCTTTGTAGCCCCCTTCTCCTCAGGGCTCTGGCTTTTTATTCCTCTCTCCCAAGTCCTCAGCGATAAACTTGTTCAGCTAGTTAAGCCACACTCCTGCTAGCTCATGAGCCCATTAATACTTTATAACTGTGTCTTAAGCAGCCCACCTGGGATTAAACAAAAACATTCTCATAATTGGTTCTTTTAATAAACTCATACCACACTCCCCCTTGGTTTCCTAAATGAATTTCAATTACTTTGTATAGACTGGAACCTCCTGCCAATACTGGATCTACCATCTATGCTCTACATCTGTCTAACTTTCACTAACCCCTCCTTATGGCAGAACCCAAGTGGTGGTCTGGTCTTTAGAGATTATTCACTATCTTCATTATTTTTACCAACTGTCTAAATTTCCTTGCTTTGGAAGGTCTGGCATCTGCACAGTTCTGACTACTCACATCCCATGAGTATACTTTATTTATGATGTTGATATAAAATGTCCCTTAAAAAGCACATGTACTAAATGCTTGGACTTAAGCTGGTGGATCCAGGCATTGCCACATAATTTGATCATGCGAGCTCTGATGTAATCAATGAGTGAATCCTATGATGGATCATAAGACAGCATGTTGGGAGATGACTAAAATCAGAGGTTAGAGCCTAGTTAGAGAAGGTGGGTCAGGAGAGATATACCCTGGAACAATATACCTTGTTCCAAAGTTTTCCTGTCCCTCCTTGGCTTCTGGTCTACCACGAGATGAAATGCTTTGTTTACACTGTGTATTTGCTTTCCACCATGATGCAAAGTCCCAGAATCAACGGAGCCAAGTGAGTGTGGACCAATACCTCTACAACCATGAGCCCAGATAAATCAACCCCCTTTAAATGTTTCCCATGGGTATTTGCATACATCTATGACACAAAATAAACGATATTGCATAAGCGAGGAGCCAAGTTGATGCTGACTTTTTGATGTCAACAAAAATATAGCATATATGTTTATGTCTGTGTCATCGTGTCTATCAACACACACACACACATCATCATCATCATCATCATCACCATCATCCCAGGACCTTAATCTGCTGAGGGAGACTGCCATCAAATCCCTTCTTTCCCTCAGCCTTGACAGCCTTGGAAGCTTTGACATCAGATTATGGTACGATTGGAGACGCAGTGCTACACAATCACATGGAATGGTCCAGAATTCATTCCTGAAGCACCTAGTGTTTCCAGGTCAAACAAAATAACCCCCCCCAAATCTAAAAGACCAATCGAGACCAGTTGTAGCTCTAGACCTTAGCTGAGAGTCTGGATATCACTAGACTTTGTTATCCTTGCCTATTTTTTTGCGCTTGTTTCTTGGGTCTCTTTAACTCTTTCCAGAGTGAGTACGTTCATTCATTCTCCTTTCTATAAATCCTATACTTACAGGAGGAGAGGGAGTTTTTTATCTAAAGACCCCGACTGTACAGATCCTGCCTGAATGAGTGCCGCCCAGTCCCAAATATGCTGCTGTCAACTACTGGATTAATTGTTGAGTGTTGCTTGTGGCCTTGGCCTCCAGGAAAGACTAAGTTGTATTTCAAATGGCTTAGGGAGGAGAAAGATCCCAAGAAGACTATCTCCACCATCTTTCTTGAAAGCCTGAAGCGTGCCTGCATCAGGGGCCTGCTTCCATATCAGGAATAATTTTGTCATGTGATCAAGTGAGCTACTAAGACAGGGAGAAGAAAATCAAATAACACTACAAAGGTGTGCCACCTCTACTGATTTAGCGTGCAATTTTCTTTTTTTCTGGGGACATGGTTTGGTTGGTAGAGTGGTTGCCTAGTATGTGTAAAACCATTGGTTTGATCCTCAGCTCCATAAGTTGTGCATGGTGGTGCTTTCTTATAATCTCAGCACACCATGGGCAGAAGCAGGGAGATCAGAAGTTCAAGGTCATCCTCAGCTATATGGCAGATTCAAGACCAACCCAGATTATGTAAAACCATCTCTCTCAAAATTAAAAAAAAAAAAGATTGATGTTGCTCCCGGTTAGTGATTGATCCGCAGGTCAGAATCATCCACAAAGCAGTACTCCACACTGAGGCCTTCCGGCTGAGTTGTCTGCATTACTTTGCTCTGCTTTTCAATTGGAAATAAGCCTTTCTCTCCGGTTTTCCAAGCCTGTATGTCTGGCCACGTTCTTGGCGCACTATTTGATCACAGCTCAGAAATTTTAACCTGCCTGAAAAACACTGTGGATGGATTTTCCAGGAATCCTAACCTAGACTTGAAAACAATGTTTGATCTTGAGTAATACCTTCTTTTCTCTTTTTGCCCACTGTCATGCACAAACGATATCTCAGTATGCTGGTGTGTGTGTGTGTGTGTGTGTGTGTGTGTGTGTGTGTGTGTGTGTG